>CAIGRN010053918.1:0-25337 GCA_903798345.1 Fraxinus anomala
GCTAAGTAACACATTGTGATATCATCGAATGCAAGGAGGAGGAGGAGGAGAAGAAAGCAATGTCAAAAAGTAAATGAAATAAATTTTGGGTACCAAATTGAACCAAATGGAAAATACTTTCTACCATGCAAACTTCATGCAGTTGCCCAAGAGGTAACAGGGAAAAATTTCTGCCAAATTGTTATAACCATGCAGTCGCATGGGATATAACCATGCAGTCGCATGGTTTAAATTCGGCGCGAATTTCTTGGTTTCCTTGTTCGAACCAATTTCTTATGGAAATATATTTTGACGCCCTATATAACACTAATCTCGTCCAGAATAAAGTTTTACGCATTCTTAGAGAGAAACAATATTGAAGAGCAACGAAGAGGGCTACAATAAGGGATTTCATTCAACATTCAAGATTTCAAGCCTAATTTCTAGTTTTTGGGTGATGTCTTCTCTTTATTATTTTTATTGATCTTTTATTTTATCCATGTTAGACTAGACTTTTTATGTACGAGGACTACTCCAATATTACAGAATATAATTTCAATAGCATTCTCGACTGTCACATTTTGCATTTATCCACATGATGTTGTAAGTTTCTTCGTCAATATTGCAGAGGACGAAGTTTCTCCATTAATCGTAACACAAGTCTTGTTAGGGTCATATTACTTGGAACTACAATTGAAGCTGTCTTGTTTCCTCCCCACTTTCATTCGTCATCTACTTGGACAAATTGTCACCTATGCGAGACGATGCATCTTAGATTATTACTCATACTTGAAAAAATTGAGATACCAATGATAAGCATTCAACACATTAATATATCGGACTTTAATAGCATGCAAGTTACAACTACGAATAAATAATATCAAACAGCAGCAAACCTGTGAGATTGATAGTTAAATTGTCATTCCCAACATTTACAAATTGTCGAGTTCGACATTTTAACTGAAAGTCTTCACAGTCTAGTTTGACGGTTGAATTGTCAGTATGTATGGTTTGCAATTGATGGGAATCATTTAATGAATGTGATTGGAATATATTTTTCTTACTATTAAGTATGTCAATCAATGCTCAACTATCAAATGATAAAAATTTCACAAAGAATTTACACAATGCTTCATTAAATATGGAATTCTCAATAAGATTTATGGAGAATATTGTCATTCAAAGAAATTTGCAAAAGTAATCAAAATGAATGAATAATAATTAGCAGATAAATATGAACATATTCTATTTAACAATTCCATACTAATAAGTTATGAGATAAAAACATTAAACAATTTATAAATGTTAACCCTCAAACTTGAAGGTGAATCCAAAATTATTTTATTCTTGTATTTACAATGGAGAAGACTTAAAAAAAAAAAAAAAAATTTTTTTTTTTTAAAGAAATTATCACTCATCTACATAGCAAAATGTTATTAAATATTTTTAATTATTTAGTTTTTGGTTAACAATTCTATTACACATTGTATATTAGATATATTCATAGAATTTTCTTACATGTCAACTATCAAATCATGAAATTAATTAGTATTATTTATTTTTCTCATTCTTTTACTCATTTTCAATCACACATTATTCAATAAAATAATATTTTCCATCACGTCAATAACTTTTCTTTCTTTTCATATTCTCCATTACATCAACAATATAAACATATTCTTCCTCCCAAAATGTGCACCACCAAACATGGGCTAAATAGCTCTCTTCAAACGGACCAGGACTTGAAGAAACGTCGCAACATGATAGATTAAATTTTTGCACCTTGAATTCAAAAATAAGTTCTTACCTCCATTTTCTGTCATTCCCATGTTACGACTCATCTCTCTCTCTCTCTCTCTCTCCATACATTTTTCGTTATTTTTTCTGTTATCTATAAGATTTTTGTATTATTTTTGTGTTTAATCTTTCATCATGTGTGAAATAATAGCAGTTTGGGTTTTTTTCTAATTGCCAGGCCAAAAGGGTTCACCGTTCGCGTACTCGAGCTTTCTCGCAGGCAATTTTTTGTTTTGTATATTGATTTTTGTCCATTACGTTTGTTCTACTCTTGCGTGCTGATTTTGGAACTTTGCCGCCTTTGCAATTGCTGATTTTGTTTTATCATTTTCGATATTTATTTTGTGATATTTAAATTAAATTGGCTGTCATAATGAACCGGAAGAATAATTTTAATTCTAAGTCGAAGATCATAGTCGATTGGTTATTGAAATCGAATTGCATATGAAGATCGCCATGGAATACTTGCGTTTTAAGTGAGAGATTGACCTAATGAAGTTTCTTTTGTAGTCGAATATGCAACATTTGTGCAAAATGTGTGAATGATTCAACTCTTTAAATAATCAATTGAATTGTTTTTTAATTTATGGGGCAATTTAATCATCAATATTTAGACGAATGTTATGTTTAATGTACAATCAGGCCATGTGCAGTACTGTTGATTATATTATTGCTTTCGTTTCTTTTGATTATTAGGTGAAACCTATTGAATTGTTCTGTCTCTATGGGCTGCATGTCCTTTCAATTAAAAGAGAGTCTAAAATGGAAAAAAGTTATTTCATAATGGATTCTACTAATCTAGAAATTCTACCGCCTTAAAATTGACATTTGGATGCCATTATTCGAATAGATTGAAGCACCGTGGTCCCTGTTGGAGTGAGTTGTATCAATATGGTGATTCTTGTCTGGCACACCAGAGGCTCGCAATTATTGATCCTGCATCTGGTGATCAACCTCTTTTCGACGAAGACAAGAGGATTGTTGTTACGGTAGATCACTTGGCTAAATTATTAGTTACTTATATAATCCGTTATCAATCGCACAAAGTTTCAAGTGTCTAAAACTGAGATTGAACTTAACATTGATTTGATTAAAATGTATGCATCGAAATTTAGGTAAATGGAGAAATCTACAACCTGAGGAATTGCGTAGGCATTTTGCCTAATCATAAATTCTGGACAGGAAGTGGTTGTGATGTTATTGCACATCTTGTAGGTATATGAGAGCTTAAACTTTTCAAGAGGGGGAACATTTGTTTTTTAAAAGTTATCCTTCAATAGTAAGTGAAGACATGCTGAATGGAATGTTCTCTTTTGTACTACTGGATACCTGGGATAACAGCTTTTTGCTGCTCTTGATGCCATTGGGATCACTTCGGGGGACTTAATGGTACAGCTAACTTCAAATTTGTGGTCTTGGTTATATTAATTATTACGCTTCGATTCTTCTTGATTTCTGGTTGATAACTTTTCCAAAATTGTGTCCAGGCTCAATTTGGGTATCATCTGAACCAAAAGGCTTGAATGATGAATATGTTTCATTGAGCACAATTTTAATTTAACATCGTGATTGGGTGAAAAATTAATGCAGGCTGTGATTAAAAGGTTAATGATCGATGTTCCTTTCGGAGTTCTTTTATCCGTAGGTCTTGATTCATCATTGGTAGCTTCTATTACTGCTCGTCACTTGGCTAGCACAAAAGTTGCCGAATAATGGGTGGCGCAACTTCATTCTCTCTGTGTTGGCTTAGAGGTCAGTCCTATCAATTATCATGCTGATAAATTTTCGATCTTGAAATAACTGGTTATTAATAAGTAATCTTTTATAACAATGTCGTTTTCCTTTTTTTACTTCTCAAGCAGGGTATTAGAGTCCCACATTGGCCGGTAATATTTACACGATCCACTTAATAAGGTGAGGGTAATCCTCCCCTAACAAGCCGATTTTGTTAGATTGAGTTACGCTCAATATCCTTTCTAAAATGGTATTAGAGCAGCCCAGTTTTGCAATGTTTGGTGCACCTAATATCGATTTGTTCACAGTTGTTTGGCATTATCCACGCTGTGCGTCAAGGGGCGTATTAGAGCTCCACATTGGTCGGTGATATTTACACGATCCACTTAATAAGGTGAGGACAATCCTCCCCTAAGAAGCCGATTTTGTTAGGTTGAGTTAGGCCAAATATCCTTTCTAATACAGGTTCTGCAGATCTAAAAGCCACAAAAGAGGCTGCTGATTATTTGGGTTCCGTTTATCATGAGTTTCAGTTCACTGTTCAGGTACACCCTACCCTCTTCCAATCCATATGGATGCTTGGTTTTCCTTCTTGGGATTTTTCTTTCTGTATCCTTATTTAGTTTCTTCTTGAATGAATGATCCATTCTTTATGGTATGATGCAGGATGGTATCAATGCAATTGGGGATGTTATTGATCACATTGAGACTTATGACGTCACGACAATCAGAGCAAGCACTCCAATGTTCATTATGTCACGGAAGATTAAATCACCGGGAGTAAAGATGGTCATATCAGGTGACGGTTCGGAGGGATTTTTGAGGGCTATTTGTACTTCCACAAAGAACCGAACAAAGAAGAGTTGCATCATCAAACATGCTGCAATGTTGTATAAACCTTAAAATGCCTGTTTTCCTTGTTTTGAGGATTTGAAAAACATAAACGAAATTAAATTGACGGATTTTTTCATCTACTCGTAAATAAAGGCCCCTCACCTATATGGTTGCCTGCGAGCAAATAAGTCAACATCTGCATGGGGTTTGGAAGCTCGTGTTCCATTTCTGGATAAGGAATTCATCAATGTTGCGATGATGATTGAACCCCGAGTTGAATATTGTAAAATGAACTCCCCCCTCTGTTTTCCAAGAAACGCAGGATTACAAGTGGGGAATTTTGTCGTATACCATATTCCCAGTCATTGGTCGAGTGCAATTGTATACTGGTCTTGATTTCCTCATTCATTCAATCTGTTCCAGATCAAACTAGAGCAGGTGCGTATGGAGAAGTGAATTTTATGGAGGACGTATCTTCCAAAGGTCTTAAATAATGGATTTGTCGAATTGTCACCAATTAAAAGTCTCAGTGAGATTTTTTTGTCTCTGACATGCTCTATTTTACCAACTGCTGCATATTCTGTATAGAGAAAAAGAACAATTTAGTGATGGTATTGGATATAGTTGGATAGATGGGCTAAAAGCCCATGTCGAATGCATGTATGTATTATTGCAGTTATCTCACCGTTGTTTGGAGGATATGCTTTACTATATACAGAGCCTATATTTTTTCTTTTATTCCTAGCTGTTAATTTACAGTATATCTTCCGCAAATAATTCTATCTGAATCAATATGTCGATCTTAGCGTATACTCATTGTATTGTGCCTGAGACTTCCATGGTGGTTAATTTCATGCAAATTCTTCTAACAGTTAACAGATAAGATGATGCTTAGCTGCACATACTTCCTTGCATAATAACCCAACCATGAGGAGGCATACTACTATAGAATGATCTTTGAGAGATTCTTTCTGCTGGTATTTTCTTCTAATACAGTCAATAAAAATTTTCTGCAGTTGACATGTTTGATAAAGTGGACGAACATTAAAAAGACGTTAAAAATCGTGTCCATTAAACTGTTGATTGTATCAAACATGTTCTAGTTAGACATGGTGACTTAAAGCTCGTCTGACTATATCATATTGTTTTGGTTCTACAGAACTCAGCTAATCTCACTGTTCCGGGTGGTGCAAGTGTGGCATGCAGCACTGCTAAAGCTGTTGAGTGGGACAGTTCTTGGTTGAAAAACCTGGATCCATCCGGCATGGCGGCAATTGGTGTCCATAACTCCGCGCTTACACATAGCATTTACCACCATCTGTAGCTAATGGGAATTCGATCTCTGGATGGAATCCCACTGGGATTTAATGCTTCGGAGCTCTCCATCCAGAGCTAACGTCCCGTTTGAATGTCACTCAAATTGGAGATTCTGGAAAAATGTTGACATTGTTTTTACTCTAAAGCTGTCTATAGAAATTAGGTGATGTATTATAATGAAATTAGAAAAAGAAACCATATAGTGGTAGAAGGTTTAGATAGACGTTTATCTAGATTCTACCTTCTGCCTATTGTTACAATCATTAAACCACGAGTTAAAATGGCTATTATAATTAAATTTAATAATTTGATTTTGTTTCATTTTCGACATCACTTTAAATTAACATTTTATTTTGACTTCAATTTAGATTGTTCTAATTAATACGAACAAAAAGAATCTTTTTTACACAAAAAAAAAAAAAATAATAATAATAATTAAGAATGTTGGTCCAAACAAGACAAAATAAGAATGTTACCTAAAAGAAGTCCATTTATAACAGAAATAATACAAATAGAAGGACAAGTAGTGATTGGGCAATAGCAGTCATCCAAATTATTATTTTTCAATGGCAAGTGGCTATACTACGAAGTCGGATAAGAGTAAGCTTATTAATAGTCATGGATAAGAACCAAAACAACTCTGTCATGTGGTGGACCCACCTCACCAATATAATATAAACACGTGTCATACGATCACATGAACGGTCAAGATCATACACGTAGCCCGTCACTACACTATTAATCTAAACATCATAGCCCAACACCTTACATATTGTTTTGCCTTAGTGTACAATCAGTAGAGAGTCAACTTTTCAAGAAAGCAACGTTATCTTAAAATTTTGTCATTCAGTAGTGAAGCTTCACTTTTAATCGATTGAGGGTGTTTTTCATTGTGAAACTTGAGAGATATAGATTGATTTTAGAGAGATGGTTATGGACGCCGATCAGGGAGGAGAAACTCCGCGGAGCCCAGAAGCAAAACTGGGTATGCAGGTCGAGGATTTGTGGGATACACAGGAGCCCCAGCTGAGTCCTACTGATAAGCTTAATGCTTGCTTTGAGAGCATACCGGTTTCTGCCTTCCCTCCTGCTCCTTCTTCCCAAGGTAATTTCCACTGATTTCTGGGTGTATATTTGGAATTATTATTTGATGCTTATTTTTAAAACCCACATGTGGATTTCGATTGGATTGATTGTGTATGCACGTGTGTTTAATTTGATTTAAAGCAGGATCGAAGGTTAATTAAGATCAAGAAAGAGAGTGAAAAAAACTGGTGGTGCGAAACATTTTAGATTTTTTTTCCAGAAATTAAACTATATTGTTTGGTAAAAAAAAAAAACTGATCTTTTGGACTAGCCACCACGGACCCTGCCTACACTGACCGGCAATTTTTCATCTCCGGGAGGGGTATATGTGTAATTCGACTGCAGTTTGGATGATCATCCCCATATATTTATACTTGTTTTCTTCCTTTCTTACTGTGTATTTATGTGGGATTGTTATGAAAGACAATAGCTAATGAACAAGAGTGTTTTTGTTAGGTAAAGTATATCTACGAACAATATCAGAAAATTGAATCATACCCGGAATTTAATCCAGCTTGTTTTTTCCAAGATATTGAGTTGTAAGGTGGATAGGATTTTCTTGACATGCACTAGAAGTTTCGGTCATGTTATGCCCTGAAGAAGTTTTTTTGTATTTGTGTAACAACTAAATGTAGCTCCATTTAGTGTGATTCTAGCAAGTGGCAGATATCATAGAGATATGCTCTGTACAGACTGTCTGGTGAGGTTGGGACTGACAGACGGTATAGGATTTTGATTTGATCTGCATATATTTGGTTGATAGCTGCATTGATTTCGGTTCTAATGCATTTGGCAGCTTTGGCAGGCAATGTTGATAAGTTTTTGGTTATCTACACTTTCTCCCCGTGCTTCCTCAAGTTGCTAATGTTTATCTTCGGTATGATAATGAAATAATCCCCTATAAATTTAAGAGCTGAGCAAGTGAGCCCTGGACAGTTTTGCTCAAAGAGTTCATTCTAAAGATTTAAGAAGGCAAATACATTTAATTATTTATATCTTTAGCATGCCTCGTCAATATCAGGAGGATGTCTGAAAGGTCTAGCAAATGGGAATAATGGGTAATGGTGAGACTGATCTCACGAGCATTGTTTGCTCTGATACTGTATTAGACAATTCTATCATCTAAAAGTTTGTTCTATTAGAAAGGGGAAGAGAATTATTTGCCTTAAACCATTTTCATATGGTCTTTATTTTTTTAAATTCTCTGCAGAATTATTAGATATATCGGCCTCATTTAGCTTTTCTTTACAGTTACTGAGATAAGTTCAGACTCAAGTCTAGCTGAAGCCGTGAAGTTACTTGCCCGGAATAAAATCCTCAGTGCACCTGTGGTGGATTGCAAAGCGCCTGAAGATGCGAGTTGGATTGACAGATACATAGGCATTGCAGAGTTTGCTGGCATTGTTGTGTGGATCTTGCATCAGGTTTGTAGACCTATGGAATGCCTGTATATGGGAGTATTTGGATAACATTCTATATCTCACTACAGTTTTCTCATCACTGATGGAAGCAATTCGTAATGAAATTAAATAGTGATGGTTATTCTACTGCAGAATGAAAACAAAAAGTCACCGATATGGTTGTTTTTCCCTTAAATGAATCTTTGATACAAACTTTTTGTTCCATCACCTTAAGGTGGGCCTTTATGACAGAACATTGATCTGCCTCGCAGTCGCACTTGTAAAACTGTTGCACTAAATATAAAGCACCGACAAGGACAGGCTGAAGGATTTCATTTGTTCTCTCTTTTTTCTTTAAAATTCTGGATTCTGTAAACTGATAATCTGTAGCCGTGAGATCTTGTTTAAAAAATTTATAAGCAAGTTGAATAAAGTAGAAAATGTATTTACTCGATTATCTGTTAATATTACTTAGCAGATTCTACTTTCCTAATTATTTCAAAATGTCAAGTACTTCTCGTGGATCTTATTCAAAGATTTTTTTAAATATGAAGCTGAAAAGAAGTTACATTTTAATTTTTTTGGCAGTCAGAAAAGTTGGAAGGTGGCGATTTCTTCGATTTGGCAATTAATAGTTCAGAAAATTATTTTGGTCCTGCTGTTGCAGCAGCAAGTAATGGAATGTCTTCACCGAGGTTTAAAAGTATACACCCTGACTCTCCTACAGCAACTTGTGGAAAATTTTTCGAGATGCTTACTTCTTCCGACTTCTATAAGGAGACAAAGGTTACTCATTCTACTTCCGGCTCTAACTTCATGATTTCAATATTTCTCATGTTCTTGAAATGACCTTTCTCCTTTCAGTCTTCCAGTCTTTTATCCGAGGTTAATTCTTTGCATTAATTGATGAATAAACAGGTTGGGGATATTTCGGGATCTTTTCGCTGGGCTCCATTTCTTGCGTTGCAGAAATCTAACTCTTTTTTGACGATGCTCCTGCTGCTATCAAAATACAGAATGAAGAGTGTTCCTGTGGTTGATTTAGGGGAAGCAAAGATTGACAACATCATCACACAATCCGCTGTTATTCACATGTTGGAAGAATGTTCTGGACTTCATTGGTTTGAAAGCTGGGGATCGAAAAAACTATTTGAACTTGGTCTGCCACTAATAAAATCTAGTCAGATTATTAAGGTGCGTAAATATAATATAAACCAATGTGGATCGAGTCCATTGCTCGACACGATCTTGAATGGATGTAATGTTTCGTGTCTCCATTATGTGTTCATAGTTAACTGTATATGAAGAACCTCTGCGTTTTGTATTGTCAGAATTCTCTTCTGCTTAAATCAGTCTGAATATGGCACATGTAGATGGTAGTTTGCTGGCTCTGTTTTTGTAGTTCTTTCCATGTGATTTTGTTACTCCCTCCCGCTCTCTCGTGCTGTTTGGGGGGATTGGGTGAGAAGAAATTGCATCGATTTGGCTGGCATTTGAGGCTTAAATTCTATTCTTTTGTTTGCTCAAATGATGATTTTACAGTTTTAGTATTTATTATTCAGTTAATCAAGATAGCTATCAAAAACCTTAAATGCGCGTTGGTACACATTACTGGACAAGACTCGATAGTCTAACGATCAAGATTGTAACTTCTTATCTCTGTGTAAACCATTTGTAACAGCAGAATAACAGAATTTCTCTTAAATTTGTAAATATGTATAAGGCCTTCGTCTGAATTGTACTTAGAATATGTTTGGGAAGTGTTTATAGAAATGAGTGATGAATAAGTGGATAGCATAGGTAGGTCTCTCAAAATGTGTGGATAAAAACTGGCTTGAGTGTTAATAACCAGTTTATGAACATGAGCCAAACATAGGCTTATTTACCTGCATCTTTTGGTCTTCAATAAGCTGCGTAAATCAGAATACCAGAGTTCTTTAACATCAATAGATCCGTAATTGTGCGTCTCCATTTGAATATTGAGTAGTGGACAACTAACATTGTGCTTAGTTCCTCTATTTCTGTAGTTTGAGCAGATATCTGCAAATATCTACATCTCAAATACATATTCTAGTTTACTTGGGATTCTCAGAGTTTTATTTATGTTTCTTTAATTTCTTCAGGTGTGTGAGGATGAACCAGTGCTGCAAGCATTTAAACTAATGAGACAAAAGGGAGTTGGAGGATTACCAGTGGTTCAAAGTGGTGGAAATAAGGCAATTGGTAATATAAGCATCAGAGATATCCAGTTCCTTCTCATTGCTCCTGAAATCTACAACGAATACAGGTTCATAATTTTTTCTCTTTTATTTTAGGAGGGCATCATGTTCAGTTCCGCCTTGAACTTAAAATTCCTGGACTTCTGAGGACTCAAAAACTATAGAGAGGGGTGCAATATTTGTATCTGAATTAAGGCCGCCAATTCACATTGCACCTTAAGTGGGTTATGCAGTTCTTATTTCTCAGTTAGTCTCGTTATAATTATGGGGCATTGTTCTTAATCATGGTTCGTGAGTAGATAATCGTGAGTTTTGATGCACTCATTTGGCATGTTAATTCAGGTCTATCACTGCAAAGAACTTCCTGACAGCAATTAGACGCTATCTAGAGGAGCATCAAAAAGAGTCACCATTGTTGAGTGGCATGGTTACATGCCGAAGAGATGAGACGCTGAAAGAAGTTATTGTGAAACTTGATTCGATGAAGATCCACCGGATTTATGTAGTGGATGAGATTGGTGATCTAGAGGGGGTGATTACACTAAGAGACATAATCTCGAAGCTAGTACACGAACCCCGTGGATATTTTGGTGACTTTTTCGATGGTGTTCTGCCCCTGCCTGCCAACAGTAGGGTCTAACTTGAGCTGGTTTGTTTTTCTAATGGAGTTTTCTATTAACAAGATTGTCATTGTAGTCTCTACGGTCTTTCTTTGTGTTTCTTGTACATAACATCTGTATCCAGCATTTCTTGTACATAACATCTGTATCCAGCATTCTCTTGGCTGTCAAATAATGAACAGACTTCTTGACTGAGTTTTCTGTCCTGAAATTTGAGTTTGTTTTATGGCAAATGTTGATATTTATTTAGAACTGATTGCATCTACCTGGTTGCACATTGAGTCTGTTGGTTAGACCTGGCAAAATTGTTTGTCAGAGTAAAAAACATTTGCCATGAAAAGCCAAGACAGAGGGCATGCAAGTTGCTTTGTGTTTGTCGAAGCATTCAAAATACAAAAATAGATAACAAAGTCTAAATGGAGTTACATAGCATAAGAATCCATTCTACAAACGCAAACATGATTGCCAAACAGTTCCAAAAAGACGGAAAACAATTTGAAATTTGAGGAGAAATTGAGTGACAAAGGAGTGAAAGATGGCATCTGAAATGAGGTTAATGCTCATGGTGTATAACCATACGTGTAAGCGAGAGAGACATCATCAACAAACTAAGCATTATTTTTTTAAAACTTTTGAACTTCTCGATGGTGATTGCAGATGATAGTCAAAAATTGCGTTCCTCATATGAAAGTAATTTATTGTTGCAGATAACGCTTACTTGTTTGAACAATGCTACGTTCATAGATGAATATTTCACATAAGTTGGCCAGATTACACATAAATAGGTGGGGTCCCATTTTTTTGACAATATTTAATTCATGTAGGGCCCACCACACGTGAGTATCTGTATACATTCTGTGAAAGATTTTTCTGTACGAATGGATTTTTCCTACTTGTTTTATGTACAAGTTAAATCCAGGTTTTTCTATTGACTTTTTACTGATGTCTGACCGTTATTGAGGCTTTTACCTCTGTTCAATTCACAATGATGAAAGCTAACTTTGGTTGTCCGCAAATATGGTGGTCCGCAATGTTTTTTTGTGCATCTTATTGGTAGATTTGGGAGAGAATATTTTTCCTCATGAATTTGGGGCATGCCACACGAATCCTTTTTCATTTCAGCTTTTGCTACATGTGCTGGAAGATCCAATACAACCAGAAAATTTGCAATCACAACATACCACATTAAATCCTCGACCCTCATTATTTGAGATTATAATTTTTAGAATAATTTTTTTTTTAAAGAATATGTGGTTAAAAAAGAAAAAAAATTGATTACGTGTAATATTAATCATTGAAAAATGTGTGGATGATAAAAATAATGAGAAAAATATATTATAATTTTAATGGGGCCAAACGGTAACTAATTTTGGTATACCTCTAGTTTTTGCAACCTGTTTGAAGATCAAATCACTCTAATGGACCTACGCTTTCTGCTTCCTTCATAGTAAATTGGTACAATGGCAAGTACTTGACAACCCCAGTTGAGCTGGGATAACAATCGTGGTTAAAACACTGTCTATCCCGTGTCTGACATGATTCTTCAGTTGAGCTGGGATAAAAATCGTGGTTAAAACACTGTCTATCCCGTGTCTGACACGATTCTTACTTACAGAACAATGGTTCATAAATATTAGAACATGTCTTGAACTGATGTTGTGGTCCTTCAAAGTCGATGCAGTCTGAAGTTTTACTGATCAAAGCAGGCGACAAATTGAAAATCATGGAAGTGACATCAAGTGTACTCTTGTTTGTTGGCCCTGACTCATCGTCAGGAGATAAGAACGTGAAGTCCCCATTTGAGGTTGCAACTGTAGATGATCCACCGGTTGTTGGTTTATGAGGATACTTGAGATCGGAAAAGTTAGATGAAGAACCTAGGGGAAACTCATTGCTGTTATATAACTGAATGCTTGAAGAGTGTACACTCACTTGGGATTTCAGTCGTTGGAGACATGAAGTGGAATATTAATAACAAAGAGAATGCCCCCAACAATATTTATCTTCATCTAGATAAACGGTTGTAAGTTTAAATCCACATTATCGAATTCTAAAGCCGGAAGCAATCAACAGTTAAGCTGCTTCTTGTGTTTCATATTTAAATTTTTTAACATTCTAGACATTTTGAAGGCAGTATGTTCGTAATCTACCCCAAAAGATGGCGAGCCTATTATAGATAAGGTTATAATAAGGTCCCTTATTAATCAATTACCAGCCACACTCAAACCAGGTTCTATGATATACCATATCATCGTGTCACATAATCAGACACAGTAAGCCACCTATCCAGGAATAACTGCCTAGCTAAGCTAATTACTCATTGAAATAATATCCTGAATGCTATGCCTTTATGAATAATTTATGGCATGTTTAAAGGCAGCAGACAAAAATGTCGCTCATAATTGGTTCACCTCATTCACTATCAAGTTCCATAACCAAACATGTGAGATTGCATAGAAAACCCAAAATGGACGAGTACTACAAAGAAGAAAAATCATTTAGAAGGCAAATCTCAGTTTGGAGGACAGTATACATCTGCCACAGGTAGCTTCAAATCCTCACTCCCTCCCATTTCATTTTACCTTTTACTCTTCAACGTAAGCAATCATATCAAGTAGCATATCCAAAATTCAAGACCTAAATGCTGCAAGGTATTTGACCATTAACATACTAAGCCATTGTGGCCAAGATATCTTCCAATTCTAAATATGATTCATGTTTACAAATACATGAAACAAAATTTAGGTCAAACACATAAAACACAATACATGTACAGAATTATTACAGTATAACGAGAAGGGTAGACATCTTTCACAATAATTTGTTCAACACATCCAAACCAACAAGTACATGAACAAGCTGAATGTAGGGAGTGCAACTACTTGTTGACCAGGGCGGTAAGCATACCTGTTTCTGGTCTTGCATTCTATGTACTTTTTCGTCTCATATGGTGCAGAATAAGGGGTGTTCCCTCAAATAGATCCAACAAATAATTCTCTAAATCGTCTGGAGTGTATTTTATGTACTTACCAGCATTCCTTCCACTTTCTAGATGGCTGCCAAACCTACCCACAAAAGCGCGATAAGCTGGTAATACTTTTTCTGAAATGGATATCCGGAGCTCTTCACGAAGCTGAGGATCTGGAACCTTCCATGCCGTCTGAGTCTTATATATATCTTCAAAACAAGCATTAAAATTTTTGAATCTTTCCTTCAAAGCCGCCTTTGATGCATTACTTGAACTCCCCACAATTCCTACATCCTTCAAACAAGATAAGGCATTGCTCCATGATGCCCTAAGATATTGTGTAGCATACTGTCGAATCTGACCCCGTCGTTTTTTAATCCAGTTATCTCCCAAAAGGTTTTGGAGCTCTGAGTCTTTCACTTTCTGTACGATATACAGTATATTATTCATTAAAAATATATACTGCATTGCCGTATCCTCGTACATTCTCGATTTCTCTTCAAGATTTGATTCCAAAGATTTAATCAATGCCAACAGGCGCCGACCTATCAGGGACATGGTTTTCATCTCTGAATTGTCACTGTTTCCACTCTCCTCCCGTCTTAACTCATCCTCTGCATTGTCTTCTGCATTCTCCAAAAGTGCATTGAGAGTATCACTATAATCCACTAGCAACTTCACATAATTCATAACGTATCGAGTGAGTGGGTGAATTTCACCATTCTGCAACGTCTTCCTAGAAGACTCCGTCTGAACTGCATTCTCAAACTCAATGAAAGTCCCAATGGCAGCCTCACCCAAACCATCCAATACTCCTTTGGCCTCGCTACATACCATATCACCTGCCTCTTCGTCCATAAATAGCGACTGCAAGTCTTGCAAAACCCCTGCCAATGCATCGTACATATCAAGAATCCTAAACAGTTTCTCTGAGGACCTCCTCCCAACAGCAATAGCCTCTCCAAAATTCAACAACTGCATTACGCAGCCCTTTGCTGTCTCCAAAAAGCAAACTTCCTTGATCAAATCAGACCCAACAAATATCTGCTCGCAGAGGTCTTTTTCACTCGGCAAAAGTCTTCGAACGATTATTTTAACTCCTTGAATCCATTTCTTCATTTTATCATCCAGCAAACGCCACTCAACCCTCTGGACCTCCTCAATGCTCAATTTTTCAACCCCGAGAATCAGCAAACATTCATCAAGAACATCACGGCGGATACTACAATACACCTGGCAGCATTCCTTTTCATACCCCGATTGGATCATGCGATCTGCGATCTGTCTCAAATCAATTACTGCATCCTGGTGTATCAAATCAAGGGGCACATCATCTCCCCCAAAACTCATGCCCCGTCCGCGGCGACGGTGGCTGTACCGCCCACTACTGATATTATCCAGGCTTTCCCTCACATCATCATCAAAAATATCAGAGGCGGCAATGGCTATGGTCGACGAGGAATGAAAGGAGCGGTGGATCCGCTCCGGGTCTAAGGGCACCGTGTTTCGGATGAGAATGTGCCCGAACTCATCCTCCAGGCGCATCATTGCCACCTGCAGCGCGTTCTCCGCCCGGTCCATGATGTCACATCTGGCATCAGTCGCCCCATCTCGATAGTTCAAATTCAATTCCTCGGTCGATTGAATCAACTCATCAACCGCAGCCAAGTAATCATCCGTTAAAGCAGACGAATTGGCCTCGTTTAATATGATCTGCTCGGCGGCCTCGAAGCGGGGGTCCACGGCGGAGGCAGACTTCTGGGCACCCGACGAATGGTCATCCGACGATACAAAGGAGGATAGCGTGGAGAGACGGTTATCAAACGCCGAGAGGATAAGAAGCATGTCGTCGGCGTCGGAAGTGTTATGGAGGCTCTGTACGATGCGCTGCGCCGTGGCCAATACCTTATCCTGTCCTTCCGTTGTCGCAGCCATCGTTAAGGATTTGGGTACGAGAAAATATGTAGATACAGGAGATGCTGTACGTATAATTTAGGGTTTGGGAATTGGGGAAAAGGGGTTGCAGATTCTTGAGATTCGGGGGAGTCTTCGGGGAGTTAAAAGTTCAAACCTCTGGTGTTGATGAGACGTCCATTTCTTTTCTGATTTTCTTCTCTCAAACCCGTGTGCGTGTGTGTGTGTGTCCGATGATTGGATTTTGTTATTGACCGTTTCGTTCGCGTCCAAGTTCCGGAGGTTGGACGTTCGAGTGGGTGTGATAAGTCGATCTAAGGCTTTGTTTGTCACTCATTATTATGTTGAAAATTGAGTAATAAATAGTATTTTTTGGACAATGTGTGGTTAAAATTTAAAGTAACTTTATTGGTTTGTGTGTAAAATATTTTATTGGGTGAATAATCTTACTGTAGCAAATAATATTTTAAAAAAATGATAGACAAATAGAGGCTAAATTTTCTTGTTTTACTTGTACGTTTTTATGTTTTAAGTGACAAACATGTTGATTATATTTTTAATAAAATTAGTGTAAGAATTGAATGAAAATTCAATAGAATTGAGATTCGGTCCAGAACATTCGGATCTTGATTTTAATAATTGGAATCATTAAATTTTAACTAATTAACCAAGCCGATTGGTTTACTCTGATTTGGTTTTGTTCGGATAATTTTGGATAAAAATATTCACCTCTTGTTTAAAACACGATTTGATTCGATATATGTTATATCATGAGTTTGCATAAGAATGACAACGAGGTGTCCTGTCAAAAATTTATTTGTCCCATCCCCGCCTCCATCTCCATTTATGCAAGGACACAGTGGGACGATATGGGGTGGGAAATGCACCAGTTTTTTATTAACCCTCGTTTATTATTATAATTATTATAATAATAAATATTATTATAATAAATATGATGCACTGCACATCAAGAAATGGGAGCTAGTGGGTAGCAAACTTTGGCAACAATTGGAGCTAACCAATTTTCAAGAGCTAAACATCAAGAAACTTATTCATATCTAAGATTTTTTTTTTTGCCAATCACCCCGGTAGCAAGAAGCAATTTGATCCATGAAAAATGAATACATAAACACTTCCAAAAAAAAAAATGGAGTTCCAATTAAGCAAACTATAGATGTTTATGCAAAACTCCCACCAAAATTTAAAAAAAAAAAAAAAAAATAGTATCACTAGGAAAATAATCCATTTCAAAACTAAGAAATGAGTTTTAAGCTTTCAAAAATGAGATATTAATATATTTTATTGATTAAATATATTAAAATCACATACAATTTGATCACAAATTATTGAATTAATTGTTCACAAATAATAAATTTTATAGGTCATAATTTATTCATCCGTCACAAGTCATAAATTTTATAAGTCACGATTCAAATTTTTACATTACATATTATTTATTGTTCACAATCTCGAATAATTTGTCATGTAGTATTTCTTGGTCACAACTTAATCAATTTATTGGTTACAATCAATCAAATAATTGGTCACAAACCCTGCCTCACTCCATTCCACCCACAACCACCTCACCGCCACCACGACAACCACCACAGCCGCCGCCACAACCACCCCACCACTGTAGCCAACAACACAATCATCACAAATTAACAAATTTATAGGTCACAATTACTCAAATATTGGTCACATGTGCTCTTCACCACTACCACCACCTACTACACCACCACAATCACTATCGTCGTCATTTGTAAACTGACTCTCAATTTGAAATTGCAAGTAGAGGCCTATAATTTCAAAAATTACACTAGATGCCCTCGTCCCCAAATCATTACCCAAACCTTAATTTTTCTATTTTTCTCTATGATCGTCGGCATCATCGTCGCTTTGTTGTCGCCGGGCAACGCTGTTGGGCTACTCTACAGTTCGCAACGCGGGGCTACTCTACAGTTACCAACGCCAAGCAACTCTACAATTCGTAGTCGCAGACGCTAGTGGTGCTGCTGTTAACACTAGCATTAGTTGTTGAAAAGTAGCATCGCAACGTGTAATGGAGCTTCAGCAAGGCAGCATCGAGATGCTGTTTAGCTGGCATCGTCACATGCATGTGACGTCATCGTTGCTGCAACGTAGCGCCGCGTGTAGCGATGTTAGCGCTGCTGTGAGTGTTGCTCGACCTGATCTTCCAACGACGAAAAGAATAGAGAAAGAAGGGAGAGGGATAATCAACCGAGAGAGAGAGAGAGAGAGAGAGATAGAGAGAGAGAGAGAGAGAAATGTTTTAAGGTTTTCATTAATTTTGGTAGGTTGGATATAATTGGGTGAGGTGAATATTTTATACTACTAATATTAATAGTTGAATTATCATATGATTTATGAATAAGTAAATTTTATATCTTATTTTTGAATTAAAATCTTTAAAAATCTACCTTAGTTTAATTTCCACTTTAAATAAATAGGTGGGAAAAATCATAACCAAGAGATTAATTATGGCCCATTTCAAAACTAAGAAGCAAGGTTTAAAATTTCAAAAATAAGATATTATTTAAAATTTATTCATAAAATAATTAATAATAAATGTATCTTATTAATTAAATATACTAAAGTTACAATTCTTTACAATTTGGTCACATATTATCGAATTAATTGATCACAAATTATTTCTCGGACACAATTCACAAAATTTATAAGTCACAACTTATTTTACGATAAAAAATTTATTAAATTAATTGATCACAAATTATTTCTTGTGAGTCATGATCACATTTTTTAGGTCATATAATATGTATTGGTTACAATTTAACCAATTTATTGATCATAGTCAATCAAATAAGTGGTCACAAACATTTCTATCCCATCCTATGCCACCCCATGCCATGATCGTCGCCATAACCACCACCACCTCACCATCCAAAATCTACACCATCACCACCACCGTTTGCATAACACCAATAATTACCAGCAGAAACACCCAAAAACTCCAATAAAACAGCAAATTGGAGGAAGAAACCACCACAAAAATATCACGGCAGCTGTGGCACAGCGTCGCGGCCTATTAGTGTCGTAGCCCATTGGCAGTCTAGTATATTCTTCTTGCACCACTAGATTGAGCAAAGGGGTTGTTTTGTCACATAGAAATTTGATAATAATGGTCCAAACAATTTTGACTCAATTCAAATTAGATAAAGAAAACCACCTCACAGCATGGTGCTCACTGGCGTCTCGCACAATAGCGCTTCAGTGGTTTTCAGAGCTAATCTTCCTTGTGATAGAGAGAGAGGGTGTGGATGTTGCAGTGGTAGTCTTCCTTCTGTGGTCATCGGAGTCGGGCATCACGCAAGCGTAACTTTGCTATAGTTCGTTGCTCTCGGAGATAAGCCATTATGGCAGTAGCATGAGCGTCACACTGATGTTGCCTCCGATGAGGGTGTGTGGCAAAGAGAAAGAAGAGGAGAGAAAGAGAGAGGGGAGGGAAAAATGATTGGGGTTTGGAATTGAAATTTGGTCGAAGTGGATGGAGGTAGGATGAGTATATAGATTAATTTAAATGTATAATATTATTATTAATATTAAATGTGAAACTAATACTTAATTTTTGTAGAAATAAACTTTAAACTTAATTTTTGAAATTGAAACTTAAAAAAATCTGACTCCACGTAATTTCCACAGGATGACAAGATGAAGACTGGATCCCCATCTCCAACTCGGGACATATCACTTAGCTCGTTCCTGAACTTGGTTAACCGTGGATTTTTCATCCCATACTGCTTGAGTCTCATGGAATCGAGGATTTCCTAACTTATCGTACTTGTCACAAACATATGTACTTTCTAAATTATCACAAACCCCAAGTTATTGTCTTGTATAAACCAGAATCAGTTATTTATTGCCATCCCTAAGAGCATTTCTAAAAGATTGTCTAAATGCAAAATACTCTTTATTTTAAACATTTAATGCTTAAAAGTAAGCTCCAAAAGGCTCTCCATTTTAATTTTTTAAAATGGAGAGTGAATTTGACTCTCCAAATTTAGAGTCTCAAAGAGATTTTTTTATTTTTCAAGAGCACATTTTACAATTTAGGAGTCTATATTTAACACTTAATTTTACTTTTCTAATTTTTTTTTTTATCTTTTAATTTTACAAGCCTTCCACAATATTATATTATTTTACTCCATTGAAAATTAAAATAATTTGAATGCATTTAATTATAAATAGTGAATTTGTCTCTCCAAATGTGGAGAGTAAAACTCATTTTCTAAATTAAAATGTTAATTTAAAAAGTTTATTAAAGTATAATTTTAAGGGTTAGAGTATCTTCAAGAAACTCTCTATTTTTAAAGAGTATATTCTATCATTTGGAGAGTCCTTATAAATTTAGAGAGTTAAAATTTTGAAGTACTCCAACAAGTCCTTTATATTTTACACTTAATTTTACTACTCTAAAAAAATATTTATTATTTTTCTTTATCTTTTATTTTAACTAACTTTTCTTTAAATTATTTTATTGTTTTCCTACCTTGAAATTGAAACACTTTGAATGCATTTAATTATAGAGAGTGGGTTTGGCTCTCCAAATTTGGAAAGTCAAACTCACTATCTAAATTAAAATGTTAATTTAAAAAGTCTCTTGAAGCATGATTTTAAATATTGTCTCTTTAAATATAAGAAATATAGAGCATCTTATATTTAAAGAGTCTCTTAGAGATGCTCTTAATTCCTTAAAATAGAAAGTAGCTTATGTTTAAAAAGTCTATTGAAGATGCTCTAAGATACAAACTCATTTTCTACTCTTAATGCATAATGATTACATTTAGCCATTGTTTGATGATGACTAAAATTAGATTTTCAGTAGATTTCGATAAAAGTTTTTTGAAATGTGTAGTTAAAAAATTGTGGGACCCACAAAATATGTAATTAATATTGATTGTTTGACTTAAATTAAAATTTGATTTAAATCAATATTAAAGAGGGACTTAATAAGTCTTCAATACTCCACTTCTTAAACTATTCAAAAGACATTAAAATTGATTAGCCATTGACATATAAAAGATAATGTTAAATAAAATATAAGAAGAAATCAATAAATATTTTTGAGAAAAGCAAAATGAAAAACCAAAATAGAGATCTTTGTTGGAGTTCATACAATTTTTTACTTTCTAAATTTATATATGTTCTCTATAATATATAAGATACTCTTTATAATATATAAACTGTTTTTTATAAATAAAGAGTTTTTTGAAGATGCTTCCGAATGTCCAACTCTAAGTGGGCCTACTATTGAGCTTGTACAAGAAAAGATCGTATGGGCCTGACATTGTTTGAGCTTTCTTAAAGTAATTGCAGCTCCAGCAGATTTATCCAAAACAGGCTCCCGGGCAATAGTTTGGGTTTGTTTTGAAATGCTTTTATTTTTGGGCTGGCCCAAACGAGGAAAAGGGACAATTTGTTTAATATTTTTCTCTTATTTGGTGAATTAATTTATAATTTGGTTAAACTGTAAGATATAAGGACGGCTACGTTTGTATTGTTGGCACATTTGAATTCTCGATATTTATCAAACGACATTAATTTAGTTGTTCTATTATTTCTCACTTCTAGTTGCAATATCATCTCTTCAAATGTGTCCACAATCTTGGCTTCCTATAACTCTTAATTTAGCGTTTTTGAATACTATTAGGAGCTCCTTCTCATCTAACACTATTCATGCAATAAATTCCACCTAGGATTGACTCGAGGATGTCAAGTCTGAGGATCGTGTCCACCTTCTTGCACAAAGACTTTTTCCGACCTCATAAAAAGAGTAGTTCATTTTCACCCGCTGTCATATCTCAAGATTGGGATCCATACTCCTTACTATAATACCTTCTCGATCTAAAGGATGATCGATGATCACATCTCCTAATAACTTATTTATCTCGATAAGCACCCCATGCCTCCTTCCAAGTGCGGTACCTGACCACCTAGCCAACCAAGGTGTGGTCGGGCATGAGTGGTCTCCCACTCCAAATAGACTTTCATTTATCTTTATCAAAAGAATACCAATCTTTCTACAACTGGGATGTTGGCTAATGACCAAGTCATGGCTTTCTAGATACTTGGGCCGGGCCATAGCCTCCCAAGCATCCTAGTTATATGTAGGGAAGATTACATAACTAAGAGGTTAAGTTTCACTAATTTTAAATTTAAGAGATCAATGTTTAAATTTTCAAATCTCAAACTTTTTCAAATTTTATTTATAAATTAATTAATTAAACATATATTTTATTAATTAAATATATTAAGATCACAATTTCATATAATTTGGTCATAAATTCCATATAACTGGTCACATATTATTAATTGCTCACAAATCACAATTTTTTATGTCACAAATTAATTTACGGCCACAATTCAAAAAATTTATAGGTCACAATTTGTTCATCGATCACAAATAAAAAATTTAGTCGTCATAATTTATTTATCGGTCACAGATCTATCAATTTATTAATCACATATTATATTTCGATCACAAACATAAATTTTATATGTTATAAATTATTTTACGGTCATAATTCAGAAATTTTATAGGTCAAAATTTGTTCATCGATATAAATAAAAAATTTATACGTTACAATTTATTTATTGATCACAAATTACAAATATTATAAATCACAACTTAGTAGACAGTCACAAATTGTTAAATTATCAGTCACGAATTAAATTTTTTTTAGATCACACATTATTTCTTGGTTACAATTTATCTTTTTTATTGATCACGTATTGTTTATTGATCACAATCAACCGAATAATTTGTGACCACAATCAACACTAGTGACCACTACTGCATCACTCCCTCCAGCAACACCACCGCCAGAACCACCACCACCTCTCGATAGCAACACCGTCTCAAACAAATCAACATATCATAGAAAAACAGCACTACATCGTCGCGCCAGATCCACCGCCACCTCGACAGACCCATCACCACCAACATCTCACCATCACTTCCAACCACCACCACCACCGTCCACCACAACCACCACCACCACAACCACCACCAACTCACCAATACTACAGCCAATGTTATTAGTCACCACCACCACCACCACCGCCACCCAACCACCACCAAAAAATCAAATATAAAATTATGGGTCACACGGCACCGTCCCCTCACCGCACCCAACAACCGCATCACTACTTCATCCAATCCACCAACTCCACACCACCAGAACTGCCTATAGTGTCATCGCCAACATAACCAACCGCCACATTCACCCTAAATCCACAACAAAATCGTCGACTACAGCTTAGGACTACCATCTTCCCCACCATAGGCGATTGATTCCTTCACGTTACTGCCTCCAAACACATCTCCTAAATTTCTCCTCACCTCACAGCCGTCAATTGAGCCCATATCAACAACTACCACCTCTACCACACCACAAGCACCTCCATTTAGATTTGAAAATCGTTCACTTCCATTCATGAATCCCATTTAGTATTAATATATAGCTGTCGCACTGGGTGGCGGTGGCGTCGAGAGGTAGATGCAAGGGAAGCGACGAGGTCGATTTGGGACAAGGGAAAGGTACTTTGTAGACGGTGTTGATATGTGTTGGAGTTGGTTGGCCGGCCAGAGGCTGGAGGTTGTGGTGATTGTTGATGTAGGATTTGGAAGAGAAGATGACGGTGGATACCGTAGGAGATGGAGGAAAGACAACAGCTGCGTTTGTGCCTTTGAAGGGTTTTTTAGCTTTGTGGGTAGTGTTGGGGCGCGCGCGTGGGTGGGTGTGTGGCATGTGTAATATGGATGGAATTGGAGTTTCTTTTAAAAATTAAATTATTAAAATTTTAATTATTATTTGATTTTTGAAATAAAAACTTGTAAATTTGAATTTTGAAATTAAAAGTTTAAAATTTTGGTATGCTGTAATTTCCACTTATATGTATTTGCTATCTAAAACACTATATTACATGCATCTTAGCCTCATTCTACATTTTACAACTTCATTGCATACTTAAAAGCATTTTGCATACATTTTTCTCTTCACTGACGTCAATGGCTTAAGCATTGGATGGGCTTTAACGCCATACATCTTATCTTTTGTTTCAGGTACCCAGGAGCAATATTTGTGATCTTCTTGAACAACATCCCAACTTAATCTCATCCAGTGAGGATTTTTGACAGCATCATATACCATATATGTTTCATCTCATCTGAAAGTTTAATAGTTAGAATTAATAAAATGTTCATTTATATTTATATCTTCAATGTACCATTGTACCCGTTCTGTATATGCTGTTATTTTCTTAATCAAAAACTCTGACACATAAATTTTTACATTATCTAAATAGTTGCAATTATTTTTTGTTGCATGTTACAAATGTTATTTTACTAAGCTGTTTGAGCCCCCCTTTTTTTTATTGATAAAAATGCATTTTTGGAGTAGTATTTTGATGGAAAATATATAGTTAAAAAATAAGAAAAAGTTTTGGGTTAGCGTGTAATATTATTTTATTGAAAAATATGTAATTAAAAATAAAATAGATAAAAATATATTTTGAAAATAATGGCTACCAAACAAGACGAGATCCTCCACATAAAGTTTTTCGTTCCACTTATTTTGGTTCATTGTTATATTTGTTCAGTGCTTACTTGAGTGCGTTTAAATTATAATTTATGTCGCAATTCTTTACAGATTGTGTGAATAAAAGTGAGTAATAAATTATAAATTCATAAAATTGGTGAATATAAAGTGTGTTTGATGTATTTAAATGGCTAAACAACACAATACCCTTATCTGTTAATCAAACTGTCGAAAATCACTTGCCTTTTGAAAATAGCACAAAAGTCCATGTTCGAACATTTAGTATGGAATATTCTCTATCGTCCATTTAAAAACAATAATTATAAAATGAAGAACATACCCTACCATTTAAATAAAACAAAAAGAAAAGAAGAATGAATTAAAAAATAATTACAACCAAGGTCTCAAAATTCTCAAAAAATTACAAATGGGTCCTAAATAAATAATTAAAAAATAAATTAAAAAAAAAAAGAGTTCACTTAACCCTTAGAGCTTTGCTAGGGGGTGTGTACACGACCCCACCGGCCCCCCTCACAATAGGGGGGCCACGATTATTTTATTAATCATGGGCCCCCTCATATGTGAGGGGAGTGTACACGAGCACACTCCCGTGTACAAATAGTTTTTCTCTAATCTTTATGGAGCTGTCGACTTCTTCAACTCATTCCACCACCCTCCTGCCACCAAAGCTGTCGAAAACCACCATCCAAATTGGCGGTCTCATCCCACAAATACACTCCAATCAACCATCGAGCCAAACGACATCATTGGATGGAGAAGTCTGGCCAAAACGCCTAGGGTTGCGCACGGCACCACCCTCAATTCCACCACATACGGTGACACCCATGATAGAGCACCACCATCCGCAACCTCGCCTTTTCAATGCGACC
>CAIGRN010053919.1:3221-17919 GCA_903798345.1 Fraxinus anomala
AAAAAAAAAATCTTTGGTTGATAATATATTGAAAAATCTATGACTTTACGATTTTGTAACACTTGACATATCATTTTATTATTTCTTCATTTTATTATTTCTTCAAAAGTTTTAACTAGTGTGACTTTTTTTTTTCTTTTTTTTTCCCCAAAATTTGCTCTCTCTCTCTCTCTCTCTCTCTTTGTCTTGTATCTATTTTTCATAATTAACTTTGTGACGAGTTTCTTGACTATATTATTACAGTGTCACTTTCTTTTTCTTTTCCACAAAAAAAAAAAAAAAATTGTTTTTATTAACTTATATATTTTTTCTCTTATATGAAGGTTCATTGTAAAAAAGAAAATAAATATCCAAAATAAAAATAACTACGTTCGACCCAACAAACACATAGAAGGGGAGTGAATATGTGTTTTTATGTGGAATTTAAATTTATCAATTAATAAAAGAAAAAAGTTACAATTATTAATTTTATCCTGATGAATGCACATGCTATACTATCCTAACTTGAATTATTGGAGTTGATATGTTGCAGAAAAATAAATAACACTACAAAATTGATGACGGAGAAAATCCCTCGCTGGACCCCGGACCCAAATCAGTAGTATTTACTATAAACGATAAACACTTACAGACGGTTCAAACTCGATTATATCATAGTACTTTCTGACCTCCTAATTGAAGGCCTTTCTCGACTACATTCTCCTGCACCAGCTCCCGACCTTTTGGAATTGTTTATTTCCTATGGATCAAATGAGAACTCATCATTTTCCTCCAACCAGAACTCTAGTATCCTTCCTCGATTTTCAGAACTCTGACAATTATGCTGAAGTATGGGTTTTGGTGTTGTGATTATGTGGATCTGATGTTTTTCAATGATTTGGTTGAATTAAGAGGAGATTGAATTTTCTGTATGATATGTAGGATGTAATAAATTTTATAAAATTACGTTCAACCAACCTTTTTCACAAAGTGGGGTTTGAGTATATATAGTATAGAGCTTTTAGGGTGGTATAGAATAGATAAAACTCTCGAAAATCGCGAGTTTCACAAAAAATACCGTCGCTAGAGCAACATGCGAGCGAGAATGATTCTATTTTAGACTCTTGAACAGCAGTTTGGCGGCAAGCTAACATAAATCCGACAGCATTTACTCCTTGTTCCATAATCAAATATAAGGACTTCTAATTCATCTATACAACCAACCAATTGACTCTTTGATTTTTAAAAACTCTTTTGTAACTATCTTTTTGTCGAAAGATTGTCAACAATTTCAAAACCTAAAAAATTCCTCATTTAGTATTTTGTGACAAAAACATGTAGTACAAATCAAGACAACCAACTATTCTATCCAAAACTAACTGACTCAACTATAGCTTGTTTTTTCATTGTCAAACCTGTTTTCTGAAATCAACAACTCAAATATGCAAAAGTACTTGAAATGGTAAAGGAAATAAATAGTTAATTAAGATACAATATCAATGTAAATCAATACACCAAAAACAAACATTGATATCATGAAACATCAAAAATTAATCTAGCTAAGCAACAATTATAATATACACCTCAAAAAAATGTCAATATCTAAAAAATATATCATATATCCACAAAATAATACTACTACTACCTATTCCCTATTTTTGTTACAAATGACAAGGGGATTCCTAACAACTAATCAGTAGCATCATCATCTCCATCGTCCCCTTATCAGAATCATCACCATCATCACAATATGATATGATCCATCATAATCATGTTTTAAGATAGCCAACAGCACCTCGAAGTGTAGCTAACTCTGCTGTATGGCGCTCAATTATAGCTCTCAAAGATGTAATCTCAGCCTCATACGAGCTTTCTACTCGATCATCACAAGCATCTGTCTCATAAGTGCCACTGAAGGGTCAATGGAAACAGAAGTATATGGTGGAATAAGATCAACAAATGGTGGTGGAATAGGAGCAAAGGTAGAGAACGATGGAATGTCGACAGTGGAAATATGAATAACGGAAAGAGATGAAGGTGGAATATCAAAGGATTCAATAGAAAGTCGGTCATCAAAAGGATCAACTGGCACTATCAGATTAACTGGTACAACCATATCTGAAGAAGCAAGAGATGAAAGAACATGGGATTTACTTTGTGAAGTAGCGGTCTGGTTATAGGTGAAGAAACATTCCCCGTAGTCCATCATGAAAGTAGCCCTAAGAGTCGCCACAAGACAATGAATATAACAGGCTTAAGGAAGACAAATCTTAGTGTCAGTCACAAGAAAGGTACGCAAAATCTGGTGGCAAAAGAAAATAGGAAAGTCTATGTAAAAGTACATAAAGAAATATTGCCTTATCCATAGGTAGGGAAGAGGTATAGGAAATTGGCTATAGATTTGTGCACACAATGTGCAACAAAATTTGTCGATCAATGGGAAGAGATCTAGTGTAGATCGCAGTCGGACCCCCTTCCAAGGGGCTATCAAAAATAGTCAATCTGACAAGAGCATCAAAAGGAACGGTCTCAGCAGACAGATGTGAAAATAAAAGATGTAATGGTAGATATGATGTCTGGACTAATCTTTAGTGTCTTATCCCTAAGAAAGACCTTAAAACTCGACCTGCTAATCCCATGAATAATAGCATAGAACTCCTGGACAAAGAGACTAGGTAAGGGAGACAAGACAACATGTAAAGTCTCACATCCACATGAAATGAAGATGGCAACAAGGTCGGGGGTAAGATCAGAAAGCATTACCTCGGGCTCTACCCTAACACGGCGCAAGAAAAATTGAATACCAAAGATATCCTAGGTAGTAGAAGAGATGAATCTAGTTCTACTGTAGGAAGTCGATGCTCTAGATATTTGTGCGGTAGTCCTCTCTATCTTAGGTGGCATCTATGACAAGTTTGCAATACAAACACATCAATAGATGTAACTAATCATATTATATACCTCTATGAAAAACTAATTAATTATATATATGGATGCATGTGAAAGGAGGTAATATAAGCAATATTTATGCTAAATAGTGCAAAAATAGTTCACATACACCAAAATCTAGACAAACATGTCATAAGCACAGAAATCGATGTAAAAGTATTCTAATGCACATAAAACGATGCAACATACATGCCCTGATCACATAGAACTATGAAAATCCAATTTAGATAACATGACTGATGACATGAGTCATGGTCGAAGGCCGTACCTTGTAAGGATGAAGGTGTCATGGTTCCTTGACGTAGGGGTGACCCAATGCCTTAACGTTGTGACACGGTGTGTAAACTTGCATTCAAATCACACTCAATGCAAACCAAACCTAACGTATGATGTGCCAACCAAAATGAGTTCATTTGTGTGAGCATAAAGTGTTTGTGAACCATTATTTCCAAAAACTCAACAAAAATTTCATTATGGCAATTTAGCGAACACATGATATGCATTAATTAAAAACAAAGTACAAATCAATAGGAATTCAAGGCAAATTGACCATTGTACATCACACAACAATTGAACATCTAAATCATATCCCAAACTCTATCAAAAACGAATCCAAAATCAAGGAAAAAAAATCCCAAAAAAGGCAAATAACCTTAGGTTTAAAATTTAGGGAAATTTGAACACAATTCATGAAATTGGATGCAATAACTATGTAAATGTATTAATCATAGCTAACCCATTGAACGATATGCATGAAGAACCAACTAAATACAAGTAAAAGCAAAAATCCTATGAAGTTCAAGAATTAAAAGAATTTGCGATTTTTGAAAATATAATATTGAAATTTGATGTTAAATGATGATTATCCTTCAGATGTTGATATAATAATGTCCACGAAATGAAATGATTCAACAATTTGAAATGGGTGGTAAGATTTAGGGAAAATATTGTGAGAGAGGAAGGATATGAGGAAATGGGTATTTCGGGTTTACGTGTTTTAATTCAAAAATTTGGGCTATCGCTAGAGCGAGAGGCAAGAGCTAGGCTTGCGACAAAGCCTCTGCTCCAAGCGAGCGAAAGCTTATTGACAAAAATAGCACATTCTTTTTCAAAATTTCGAAATATAGCACTTTTTCATCTTTTATGTCACACAATCGAACATTTATAATAACTCAAAAATGCAATTGATCACAAGTAGGGCATAATCAATTGATAAAAAACTTTTCCATACAATCAAATCAAGTTTGAATCAAGTAAATAGTTTAAGTGACACGTGTAAAAAGTGCAACTAATTCCCTGAGCAAGATTTTAAACCTTTAATTTGTGAAAAATGATACACTAAACATCACTGCAGAATAAGTATTTTCTATTAATGAAAGTCAAATCCAAGACACTGGGGCGTATTTAATAATGCATTGCTTATTTTCATGTAGATTTTTCTTCTCTTACTCAATTTAAGCATATTTATTTATTTTATTTTTTTTACATCTTATGTGCAGACTCTTGTCCATTAAATGATTAAGAAGACACATGTAACAAGTTTTGGATTGATGACTCCAAGTCAGATGACCATAGGGCATCAAATTTTGAGAAACCTCACAGACTTAATTATTCGAGTCAAATAAGCTTCGAATAAAAGCATATGTGGAATCAATTTTTCTTTTTAGGGAACATACTAGAGTTTAGATCAACCAATTAAAGGTCAATTCTTGTTCAAGGCCACCTTATCAAGAGATGACTGTCATTCCAAATCTCACACATGCAATTAAGACTCACTCAAAATATCATAGTATGCACTGTGTAGATGGTATACGAAGAAACCTATATTAAGTACTCCACATAAAACTTAAATAGAGTAATGGAAACTGAGTTACTATTCATCAGATGTACGTATATTAGGTCACAAAAAGCATATTTAAGTAATCCAAATAATATCCAATAGTTTCAAAAAAGTTCTCTTCATTTTATTTTATTTTAAAATAGATGAAACAAATCAAACAAAGTAAATATACAAATAATGAGATGCATGTGAGAATGTATGAACCATATGTTGTACATACATGCAACTAAGTACCTAATCAAAGAGGTACACGGACATCAATAGCTTTCTTAAGAAACTCAAACCTAAGACATCTAAAAGCTTGGTAAATAGGTCAGATAATTGATTCTATGTAACGATGTGTTCAAGAGTTACAATGCGGTTCTCTTCAAACTCTCGAATAAATTGATGTCTAATATCAATATGTTTGATCTGAGAATGTTGAACGTGATTGTTGGAAATAGTAATAGAACTTGTGTTATCACAAAACACAGTCATAGTATCCTGCTCAATTTCATAATCACTAAATATGTGCTTCATCTAAAGCAGTTGAGTGTAACAACTACTTGTAGCTATATATTCGACCTCGGCCGTGAATAATAAGATAGAATTTTTTTTCTTACTCATCTAAGATACAAAATTGTTACCAGCATAGAAACATCTCCCTAATGTGCTTTTTATATCATCGAAATTTCCAGCCCAATCGACATTGGATCAGTCGGCAAGATCAAGATTCGAATCTCTAGAGTACAAGATTCCATGATCTATAGTACTATGAACATATTGAATAATACTCTTCATAGCATTCAAGTGAGATTCCTTAGGATCAGTCTGAAATTTCGCACAAACTCCAACACTAAATGCTATGTCAGGTCTATTAATAGTATGATAAAGTAAACTACCTATCATACTCCTATATAGTATCTGATCAACACTATTACCTGCAAGATCATGGCCTAACTTAACACTCATGCTCATGAGTGTTCTAGTATGTTTCTTGCTATCTAGCCCAAGTCTCTTGGCAAGGTCTTTAACGTACTTTGTCTGAGATATGAACAATCTATCATCATTTTGCTTTGCTTGGAAACTAAGAAAGTAATTCAATTCTAGAACCATCCTCATCTAAAAAAATCTTGTTTCATGCATTCAACGAATTCATGGCAAGAGAGTCAATGGGAGAACCAAAAATGTCGTCATCAACATAAATCTATACTATGGTGATGGTTACTTCAATATGTTTTATGAATAAAGTTCTATATGTACCACATCTTGAAAACTCTTGTTTCACGATGTATGTAGTTAGTCCATCATACCAAGCTCTAGAAGCTTATTTAAGACTATATAAAGCTTTTTCCAATTTTTAGACATAATGTGAAAACTTAGAATCGATAAATCCTTTAAGTTGTTCAATATAAGCCTCTTCTTGAAGTACTCCATTCAAGAATCCACTCTTGATATCCATTTGATATAACTTGAACCTTAAGGTACAAGCAACAGTATGAAGAATTCTAATGGATTCAAGACGTGCTACATGAGCAAACGTCTTATCAAAGTCAACACCTTCAACTTGAGTGTATCTCTGGATAACTAACCTAGCCTTATTCCTAGTTATGGTACCTTGATTATCGATCTTATTCTTAAATATCCGCTTAGTACCAATAATATTACAATCATCAGGCTTAGGTATTAAACAACACATTATTTCTCATAAATTAGTTTAGCTCTTCATGTATTGCATTCACCCAACGTTTATCACTAGGGGCTTCTTCTACTTCCTAGGCTCAATCTGGGATAAAAAACTAGCGAATGATAAGTTACTTAGAACACTCTTTCATAGTCTCATCCATTCTTCTAAATTCTCAATAATGTTGACTTTAGGATGATTAGACTTAACTCTAGAGAAAGGTTCCTTAGGAGATTTGGATTTATCACTAGGTGATTGTTCCATGTGAAGTATTGAAATTTTACTAGGAGATAGCTCACTAAGAAAGTTGGAACTATTACTAGGAAATGATTCCTTATTTGGAGTGTCTAAACCTTGAGGTGAGTGTGGAGGTTCAGGAATTGTTTTTTCTTTAGGCTCAGTCGTCGTGATAAGATCTATACTAGAGTGATCTATTCATCTCAATATCCTACAATCTTCCCCTCACTAAAACATCATCAATCACAACATTTATAGACTTCATCATAACTCGTGTACGAGAATTGTACACACGATAGGCTAAACTATTCTAGAGTATCCTAGAAAAATCCTTTCACCACTCTTAGAGTTAAACTTGTCTAAGTTCTCTCTATCTCTTAGAATATAGCACTAGCTACGAAACATTTGAAAATATTTCACAATAGGCTTTTACCTTTCCAAATCTCATAAGGTGTCTTTTCAATCGTAAGTCTAAGGTAAACCGTGTTCACTATGTGACAAGCATTGTTAATGGCTTCACTCCATAAATGGATTGCTAGACCCTTACCATGAAGCATGATCCTAGCCTTTTTTTGAAGTAGGTGATTTTTTCTCTCAACTACTCCATTTTGTTGTGGAGTGACCAGTGAAGAGAAATCTTGTTGGATTCCTTTCTCTAAGTAGAAATTCTCAAGGTTAGAGTTTTCAAACTCTTTCCCATGATCACTCCGAATTTTAGTTATGGTCGAATCTTTCTCATTCGTTAGTCTCTTACACAGATTCAACTAGGTTGAACACCTTAAATTTTTCTCTCAACAACTCAATCCATGTGAATCTTGAGAAGTCATCAACCACAACCAAAATAATGCTTACCACCAAGGCTCTTAGTCCTAGATGGTCCCATTAAATCCATGTGGAATAATTCTAAAGCCCTGTTTGTCAGGATGTAAGAAGTTTGCTCATGATTTACTCTAAATTGTTTACCTTGTTGACATTATCCACAAATATTGTTTTCAAAATTTTCAAGTACAGGTAAACCATTCACAAGTTCCTTCTTAGCCAACTTAATCAAACTTTATAGTTTATATGACCAAGCCTTTGATGCCAAAGTTCACTCATATCAATCTTAGCACCACTACACACATAGTTGGAATTAGGAAGAACTCCTTAACAATTATTAAAAGTCCTTAATCTTTCGATGACAACATTTCCATTAGAATCATAGACAGTACACATTTTCTAGACAAAACTAACGTCAAAATAAGCATCACATTTTTGACTAATGCTTAATAAGTTAGATTTTAAACCCTTCACATAAAAGTACAATTGAGATAGCAAGCAATCCACATATATTGATGGTACCTTTAGCAAGAATAGGTGCAGTAACACTGTCTCCAGAAATAACCACGTTGCCATTTCAATCATCAAAAGTAGAGCACAAGGCTTTATTACCACACGTATGTCTAGAGCATGCACTGTCAATATACCACATAGAGTCATTTTTAGCTTTAAGAGCAACATGGCAACATAAAACAAATCCATCATCAGATGGATGTCTAGTGGTTGATATTATCCCTTTAGGACCAGAACTTCTTGTTTTAAAGGGTGAATCCATCAAATTTGATCAACCATTAACGAGTAATCCTAATATGAGACTTGCTTTTAAAAATATCTTTCATTATTTGGGACCCTATTCATCTTTGAGCTTCAATTGAATCGAGAAATAGGTTTGATTAACTATCTTTCTGATATATACATAAGGTATTATCCGAATAATTCAAATCAATAAGGAGTTTANGGGACCCTATTCATCTTTGAGCTTCAATTGAATCGAGAAATAGGTTTGATTAACTATCTTTCTGATATATACATAAGGTATTATCCGAATAATTCAAATCAATAAGGAGTTTAGAACTTAACTTTTTTTTCTATTTCATTTTCTATTTGTTTGTTTGGGTTTGTAACAATGTGACCAATCAAAGTGGAAAGGCAATCTGATAATACTTCATCAGATTGTTGTACAAGGAAGACGTAAGGTAGGTTATATAGTGAGTTATCAGAAAGTTATCATACTTTCATTTTGCATTGAATAGACATTTAATAGCAGTTCAATTGTTCACCATACCTTGGGAGATCAATTTTCTTAACCCACACCTTTCTAGAAGTAGAGGTAATCTTAGTCAACTATGTCATCATCTCACTCAAGTAGCTAACCTGATTGGTAAGAAAGTTAACCATACTAGAAATATCCTAACTCCTACTCTTATTCAAAAGTTTGTGACACCTAGGCCTTTTGTGTCCTAACACACTACAACTGTGACACGTAGAAATAAACCTAGGTTCAAAACTACATGATTGCTGATATTAGTTTCTGGTTCGGTTGATCATACGTTGTCTAGTAAGCCTTTATCCTAAGACCCCGTGCCCTTGAGTTCAAGATTTGCAACATTCCTAGGTTGGTTGGTGGTTGGGATAAAAGTGATCCTCGATGTATTAGTAGTATTATTGTAAGTCTGAATATATCCTAGACTTCTACTATTTTCAACTGGCTTGTTCATCTCTAACAAATTATCAAGTTTCAGAGAACCACTCAAGAAGGAATGGAGTAAAGTGTTAGATTTCTCATGGTCGCTTGTTAGGGACCTTAGCCCCCAAGTTCCCTAATTTACAAGTCTCAACTCACTAAGACTTTTGGTAGATTCTTGAAGGTTAGCTATGGGTCTCTTTCTAGCTGAAGTTCATTAACCTTCTTCAATATCTTTATTCACCTTTTTTATTCTAAGACTCCTCAAATAATTGATTATACACCTCACAAATCTCAGTATCATACTCAAAGTCTTCCTCAAAACCCTCACTAAACTCTATGTCCTCAGCCTTCTCACTATCCTTGTCTGAATGACTCTTAACTATAGAAACGAATGCCACATGATTATTTTCATCCTCACTACAAGAATAATCGCTCTGGTCACTAGAATTGGACTCATTGTCAATAAGTGACACAGCTATTGCCTTACCTTTTCCTTTATTAAGATTCTTATAGTGGCTAAAACATAGACTCACGACATCTAACTGACTGAGATTTCTTACTCAAACTCATTGTATTAGTCTTATCACGCTCATCTTTCTTGAACTTACTAGGCGCGCCTTTCTTTCTCTCTTGAGATTTTTTCTTATTGATAAAAACTTTTTGAAATTTCTTAAACAAAATAAGTTATTTTCTCATTCCTATGGTCTCAGTATCAGTAGAGTCATGCTCTTATTCCTTAACGGTGTTCAAGGCTACATGCTTATTCTTCTTCTATTGAGATAGGGTGAGTTCATAGATTTGGAGAGATATTACAAGTTCTTCTATCTTAACAGCATCTAAGTCATTGTTCTCTTCAATAACAATGATCTTATCTCTAAACCTCTTAGGTAAGGATCTAGAAATTTTTCGAACAATTTTATACTCGAAAATTTTCTCATCTATGTTGAAGTTAGAGTTCACTATGTTATTTAACTTTGCATAAAAATCATCGAACGATTCATTGTCTTTCATTCTAATTTTTTCAAACTTAGTGGTCAACAATTGCTTTTCAGAGTTTTTTACAGTTATGGTTCCCTCGTGTGTTGTCTTTAAGAAATCCCGAACTTCTTTCGTTGTCTCACACATCGATATTATCCTAAACTCTTCGTCGAACATAATCATAAATAAGGCATGAAGCCCTCTACTATTCCAATTACACTCAATTGGGTTGTCCTTAGTCTAAAGGAAAATGTCTTGAGGGGTAACTACACCTGAAATAATAGTAGAGGGAGTAATCCAACTATTTTGTACACTAACCCATATCTACTCGTCCAAAGACTTAAGAAAGACTCTTATTCTAACCTTCCAATATGCATAAAGTACGAAAAAGATTGACTCATCTAGATTAAGTCAGGGTCATGAATCGAATTGAGAATTCGTTACCACTTGAAAATAACGAGTTTGACCTAACTAACACCTAGATGTGATGAATAGGTGTTTTATCCATAATTTAAATTTATCAATTTAAAAAGTAACAAGTCACAATTGTTAATTTTATCCATATGGATTTATATGCAATACTATCCTAAGTTGTATTATTGCAATTGATATATTGGAAAAAGGTAAATAACACCACAAAATTGATGACGAAGAAAACCCTCAGCGAGATAAAAACTCAGGGTCCAAGCTAGTATTATCCACTATAAACGATAAAAACTTATAGATTGTTCAGACTCAACCAAACCTTAGTATTTTCTTGCCCCCTAACTATAATTACCAAGGACCTCATGGATTACATGCTTCTGCACTAGCTCCCGATCTTTTGGAATTGTTTATTTCATGTGGATCAACTAAGAACATCTCGTTCTCATCCAACCGGAACTCCGATCACTTTTCTCGATCTTCACAACTTTGACAGATTATGCGAAAGTATTGGTTTTGGTGTTTTAATTATGTGGATTTGATGATTTTCAATGATTTGGTTGAATCAAAAGGAGATTGAATTTCGTGTATGATATGTAGGATGTAATCTCTCTTATAAAATTATGTTTAGCAACCTTTTCCATGAAGTGGGGCTTTGGTATATATAGTACAAAGGTTTTAAGGTAGTGTAGAATAGAACTTATGAATTCTGAACTAGGGTTTCATGGGAAACAGGGTCGCTCGAGTGTCAAGCGAGCGACAAAAGGGTGAGAACAATTCTATTTTGGACACTCGAGCACCAGTTTGGCGGTAGGCTAGCATAAATCCGACAACTCTTTGTTCCAGAACAAAATGACTCATAGTTTATCTATACAACCTACAAATTATTTCTTTGACTTTTTAAACTCTTTTATAACTACATTTTTGTCTAAAGATTTTGAAAAACACAAAACAATAACTAAAAAATTATGAATGAATTTGTAGAATTTTTTTTAAGTTGAAAAATGATATGATGCTAATAACCTTAACTTAAATAAAAAAAAATATTGTAAGATGTGAAGTAGTAGTTATTATAAAAAATTCTTTTACTTATTTTTTTTATTTGTTGAAATTTGTTAACAAAAATAACAAATATATACAATATTTTAAGAAAACAATATTTAATATATACAATGTGACGTTTTTTGGTTTTTTAACGGGGGTGTGTTCAGCTATATGTAATGACAAATTCGTTAACTTCTCTATTCTTTTTAAATTAGAACGGTGTCTTTTGTTACCAACAAGAAAAAAGTAATATATAAAGTGTAGATTTAAAAAACACAATATAAAAGTGTAAATACACAACAAACGCACGGTATCAGTAACTTCCCTTATTTTTGTTTCTATAAAGTTGGTGCAATATTATCACCGAAAACTTTGTTTATTAAACTACAATTTCATATAATTTTTCTATTTACTTATGGTATACCTATCAAAAATATATTTTAATTAAGGTGTATTTTATAAAGTGGTGTGACAAACATAATTTGTTCAGCCCTTTCTAAATACATATCATCATTTGTAGCTTACCGTGGAGGATTTTTATTTGTATTCCTAAAAGGGTTGGTGAGTGAAAAGGAAATAAACGCTTAAATTTGTCGACCAATGTAAAAATAATAATTGTGAGTTGTCGTTCTAAAACCCGATTTTGGAAGTGAAAATGCATTTTTACTTAGTTCGTTCACTTGGCGTGATTTTATTGGTCTATTGACCATCACCCAGATATATCTTTCCTTGGAGCTTAGTTGTGCCATTGGATTTGATCAATGGCTGAGGGTTAATGCATATATTTCATTGAGGCTACTGTACCGTCACTTTTCTTTCTATTTTTTCACACGGCTTCATTCTCTCTCAGTGAGGCGATTTTTCTTTGATTTTTCGAGGGTTTAATTTTCATTCTTGAGTTGTATTAAATCTTGATTCTGTAGTTAGGATCACTTACTAAGCCTGTAGTATTGTGTATTTTGGGTAGTGTTCAGAGTTTCAAGTTTCATTTGGGTTTCATTCGAACTCCAAATGAAACCAGTAAATCTGCACTTGTTTGGCTGTGAGGTTTCTGATTCTTGTATAGTGTATGCTGATTTGGGAGGTCTGTTTGTGGATTGATGACCATCTGAAGTGTTACGGTTTGAGTCTTGGTTGTATTAATTATTTTACTCTCTCTTGGAAGGTTCTTGCATAGTGATAGGCTTGGTCTACCTCTGAGCCCCCCCAGATTAGGCTTTGTCGAACTGGGTGAACATTTTTTATGTTATTTTCATTTTTGCAGTGTGTTAATCTTGGTGTTTTATTTTGTCCGCGTGTTATTTGGGTGAAATACACCAACAAACTGGTATCAAAGCCTTGTAAGGCTGTGGGTAAGGTTTTTTGAAAATTGATTTTAGCTTTCTTTTCGTATTGATGTAGTTTTTACCTGTGCAGTTTATTGAAATAATTTGAACTGAGGCTCTAAAATTGGTGTTGGAGTTGGATTCTAATTCCTATACATATTTGGAGATTTAAATATTGTTATACACGGTATTTTGGTGAACTATTCCAATTACCTTCTGCCTTAAATTGATTTGCATGTTTTAAATTCAATTTGTGAATCTGTAAATATTACTATTACTGAGTTTATTCAAGATTTTGAATAAATTGGCTGATTGTAATAGGAGCGCGTTTATGTTTATCTTCAGTTTCTTCAATTTGAGTGTTTGGTACCAATTGTGATAACTCAGTAATTGATTGTATGTTACTGTTTCAGTCTGTGCATATTATATAAGTGTTGTTTTTCATTTTGAGTTCAGCTTACTAGTCATATATTGCACGGAAAATTTTTTCAAAACTTTTTTTTGCATTTAAGTGTTTTTCAAGTTGAAAGTCACTTATGTTCACGAGTAATAACCACCTTTTTACAGAATTCGTGATGGGTTCGAGGGTCGAATTATCACAATTCGATGGAAAAGGGGATTACTCGATTTGGAAGCAGAAAATGAGGGCTATATTGGTCCAACAAAAGATTGTTAAAGCCCTTGATGATCCTGAAACTTTTTCTGATGAATTGAAAGCTAAGCCTCACGAAATTGTAGATATGAATGAAATTGCATACATTTATATTATATTGCACATATCTGATAATATAGTAAGACAAATAGAAGATCATACAACCTCTAGAGACTTGTGGACTGCATTAGATGCTTTATTTCTAACTAAGACATTGCATAGTGAAATCTACCTCTTAGAGAAACTGTTTAGTTTTAAGATGGATAGTGGAAAGGATTTGGAAGCTAATTTGAGTGATTTTAGCATCCTAGTTTAGAGCCTTGCTCATAATGAAAAGAAATTTGATGATGAAGACCTTGCGGTGATTCTCCTTAACTCATTACCTGATTCCTATAAGGATATAAAGAATGCGATAAAATACTCTAGACATACTCTAACACAAGATATTGTCACTAATGCTTTAAGATCTCGGGATTTGGAGATCAACAAAGAATCTAAAACAAGTTCAAGAGATGAGAGCATATTTGTGAGATGGAGAACTGAGAAGAAGGATTATAACTTCAACAACAGAAGATTCAAATCCAAATAAAAAATTAGATCTAAATCAAGAGATAAAATCAATAAGAAGTGTTACCATTGTAGAAAATTAGGTCACTTTAAAAGGGATTGCTTTGAATGGAAGAAAAAACATAAGGATCACAATATTGGTGAATTGAATAATTATGTCGTAGGTTCTGAATTAGATAGCCTACTTGTTATGATTGTGTCAAATGAAGAAGTTGATAATGACTAGATCTTGGATTTAGGGTGTACATTCCACATGTGTCCAAATAGGTATTGGTTTAATAATTACAAAGAAGTTGAACCCAGGAAAGTGTGTATGGGTGATAATAACTTTCTGAGTGTTCTTGGTATTGGTGACATTACCATCAGGATGTACGATGGTATTATCAGGCAATTGAAGAATGTAAGATATGTCCCAAATCTGAAAAGAAATCTCATTTCATTGGAAATTCTTGAAGATGGGGGACATTCTTTGAAGTTTGATAATAACACTTTGAAAGTGATGAATGAATCTTTGGTAATTCTCAAGGGACCTAAA
>CAIGRN010053922.1:0-12132 GCA_903798345.1 Fraxinus anomala
ATCAATTTTAATTTTCGTTTTTATCAATCAATGATCAATTTACTTTCAATGCATCTAAATTCTCTGTTGTAAGCTTTCTACAAATTATAATCACATTTTCTTTCATCCCGAAACGATCGAGAGAATGAGGAAGGTCGTCTAGCGGTGCAAACTACTGTCGCATGGTATCCATTTCTGTGCCAAGAAGAAAGGCACGCCATGAAACTTAGAGATTCAATAGATTTTTCCCTCAAACCACTATTTTCTCTCAAAACCTCTATCAAAACGATTACACCAAGTAACCAGTAGTTATTACTCACCAAATAACAGACTAGTAACCATACAAACACTCCATAACAGATATTACCAAGGAAATCTAAGAAAATAAAGTATTAGAGACAAAACATAAAAAGTTTTTCAGAGAGATGAAAAATGAGAGCAAAGAGAAAGGCCTAGAAAAATGATCTGAATAGCCAAGCCAATCAAAGTATCTAGAATATATGGATTCAACAATTAAGTTTCATCCAAAGACCACCAATCAACCATGTGGCATCATCTCAACCATTGATCTAAAACGAACTTAAATTTGCATTTCAGAAATGCAAGAATGCACATATGTGGGAGACAACTGAGTTTGGGCTTCAATTGTATTTGGGCTGCCAATATTTTAAGTGGATCCATCATTGCACTATAAATTTGGGTTCAACAAAGTGTTAAGCAAATCCAACCATCTCCACCTTGTTTTACATCTTTGGTGTTTCATAATAGGCTTAGAGGTTAACACCTCATTTTGTTTCATTTACTCTAAGCATCTGCAAAATAAAAAAAATAAAATTAATCAGTAATAGCATTTAGAAGATTCAAACAATCCCTAAATTTATGTGAATGAAGATTTCTGTACCTATATTGCAGGATTGCATTTAGTAGATACATTTTCTAAAAGATCTCTTATAAAGTAAAATTTATCATCTATATGTTTAGTTTTATCATGAAAAACAAGATTCCTACTTAAATGTATTGCAGATTGACCGCCAGAATACAAAATTGCACTATTGTTAGAAAATCCAATTTCATCTAAGAAACATTTCAACCAAATACCTTCTTTTACAACATCTATGGTTGTAATGTATTCAGCTTCTGTTGATGGCAGAGCTACAATCTTTTGCAGTTGAGATGTCCTGCTTATGCAGGTGTTACTTAAAGTAAAATATATGCAGATGTGGATTTTCTATTATTACTATTACCAACAAAATCTGAATGAACAAAGCCTTTTAGTTAGATTCCAGTTTTACTTTTGTTAACCCCAAGTTAATAGTTCATTTTAGATACCTTAATAAACATTTCATGGCTATCCAATGACATTCACTAGGATTGCTCATAAGCCTCCTGAGAACACTTATAGAAAAAGCAAGATCAAGTCTGGTACATACCATAATATACATTACCGAATAAACAACATTTGCATAAGGAACTTTATTCAACTTTTTCTTTTATTCTTCAGATTTAGGGCATTGATCGACATACAATTTAAAGTGATTAGCTAAGGAAAGACTGAACTCCTTAGCCTCATTCATAGAAAATATTTCTAATATGTTAGAAATATAGGATTGTTGAGTTAGAAACAATTTATTTTTATTCTCTCTCTTCTAATCTCCATATCTAAAATCCTTCTAGCAGGCTCTAAGTCTTTCATTTCAAAATAGAAACATGGATCATACTCACTTATGTTGAAATCAAGTCTCTTTAAAAAAGTATCGAATCTGATATTTCACTGCCCGAGAGTTTGTTTCAGGTCATACAGAGATTTTTGTAAAAGACACATTTTCCTTTTTCCTTTTTGTTCAAACTCCACTTGGTTGAGTCATATAAATCTTTTAATCTAAGTTTCCATTTAAGAAAACAGTTTTTACATCTAATTTTTCCAATTTAAATTCAAATTGTGACACAAGAGATAGTAGAACTCTTATAGAGGTATATTTGACTACATGGCAAAATATTTCATTGTAGTCAATTCCCTTCCTTTAGGTAAAACCCTTAGCAACTAACTAGGCCTTGAATCTTACATTTTCATCTTTTGTTTCACCTTCTTTTATTATGTAATTCAATTTACAGTCAATAACCTTTTACCCTTTTAGTTTATTAACTAAGGACAATGTCTTGTTTTTGTCCAATAAAAGTATTTCATCTTTCATGGCTGCAAGCCAAAGGTTTGCATCTTTTCCCGCAATGGCCTCTTCATAAGAGTCGACTCATTGTTCAGAAATTTTTTCACACTAAGTGCAGTGACAAATTTTGATTCATCAAATTTGGAAGGTGGTCTAATTTCTTTTCTCACTCTATCCCTAGTTAGATGATATTTTCATATAGTTCAAGTTCATATTCATTATTATGTTCCTGAACTTGCTCCACCTTAATCTGGTTCTCATTTTCAAGATTTAAATATGTAGAAAAGATATTAGATTCCATATAATTTTTGTTCGGACTATTTTCAGAGGCAGTATATCCTTTTCCTTTGTACATGGCATGCCAATTTCATTAAAGACCATGTTTCTACTAATGATGACTCTGTACCCACCTTGACCCCATAGCCCAAATTTTGTATCCTTTTATACCTTCTCAATATTCTAAGAAAATTCCTTTAATGGACATAGGTTCAAGTTTGCCTTCATTCTGATATGGATATGCAACACATCTAAAAATTTTTAGTTTGGAATAATCAATAGGATGATCATTTCAAATATGATTTGGATTGTCATAATTCAGATATTTAGTGGGACATTTGTGTATCAAATAAGATGCAGTTTTTACAACTTCTCCCTAAAATAATTTTGGGAGATTAGAGCTGATAAGCTTGCATCTCTCTTCCTCTAACAAGGTCTTATTTATTATTTCAGCTAGTCCATTCTATTGTGGAGTATATGTGATAGTCCTATATATAAGGTTACCATTTTCTTTACAAAAATCATCAAACTCTTCTTTTCAAAATTCAAGGTCATTGTCAATTATAAAAACTTTAGAACCCAAAAGCAAAGTCCAATAACAAGAATCGTGCGCACAATGTATTGAACTGAATAAAGTTGAGCTTAGGTAGGCTAGAGGCGTGAGCTCATATGCCGTTGGTTCTCTATCCGGAACAGTTCACACTTTGCCTTCAGTGACCCAAAATCAGACTACTGAGCATGAACTTATTATAGACAGCACTTCCCGTCAAGTCAAGTAACATTTTTATTTACTTGATTTTCAATAAGAGTTTTTCATTCCTTAAAATTTTGGCAGATGTCGGTTTATTTTTCAAAAGGATAACCCAACTTTTCTTTAAAAAGTCATCAGCTATGAGAATAAAATACCAAAAATCAGAATAAGTACACACAAAGGCTGGTCCCCAAAAATCAGCACAAAGATAATCAAGTATTTCTTTGGATTTATAAATGTATCAACAAAATGTAATTTCTTTTGCTTTCCATAAATGCAGTGTTCACAAAAGACAACTTTTCAATCCTTTCAGCACCCAACAAACATTGTTTCTTTAAAATGTACATATCTTATCACTTATATGTTCAAGTATTTTGTGCCATATTTCAGATTTATCAGGTTGCTAGATTGTTTCAGCTAGTGGGTTATCCACCAAGGATGAAGATTTTATAATATAAATCTCATTAGTTTTATGGACTTGAATAATTTTTTCAAAATTCCTTTGAATTTCTTTATTGATGAAGGTCTCATATCATTCATCATCAATGGTACCTAAAGAGATTAAGTTTATCTTTAAGTTAGGAATGTATCTTATTTTCTCTGAAGTTAGTACATTTCCAATTTTGAGTTTTAAAATAGTTCTTCCAATTTCTTTAATTTTGCAAGAGAATTCATTTCTCATAGTTGCTTGTCTTCCATTAATTTCCAAAAATTCAGTAAAATATTTTTACGGATATAACTTCACTTCTGTACATCCTGAAAACATGTCAATCGCTAACATATTTAAATCATAAACTACACTATTTATACATCGGAGTTGACACCCTCGTCTTGTGAGATGTTAGTATACTAGGGTTCCTTTAAACCATTCACTTTCTTATCGACAAAGATCTCTTCCACCACGCTGTACAATAGCATTTCCCTTAAACCATTCACTTTCTTACCGTCGAAGATCTTCCCGATAATTAAATCATTCAATCATCCAATTTAAGTGGAGATTACCTATAATACCTACTAAAATTTTAAATCATCCAATCATTATCAATTGCATTTTTTTTATTAGTTATAATGCAGTTTTAAGTTTATAACCATATAAAAAAATCGTTTTAATTAACATCAAATTGTAAGCTAACAACCACAAAGCGTCATTTAATCGAAACATTTTTTATAAATTAAAAGCTAACAATTAAAACTTATCGTTAAATTGAGGCAAAAAGTCATCGCGAGCCGCTAATCAGAGAGAGACAGAGTGTTGACCGTAATTACCTACAAAAACGAAGTCGTTTCCGAGTAGGGTTAGGGCATCGAGGGGTATTATTGTAACAAGTAAAAGTTATGCGGGTATTTCCGTCACAAGATCAAGCATAAATACGTGGCGAAATCCCTTCTCCTGATCTCTCATCCTTCTCTCAGCCAAACCCCAAAGAGATTCTGAGGAAGAACGAAGGGAAAATTTCCAGAACAATCAAAAGCGAAGATTTGTTTTTTTGATGAATTGAAGATTTGTTCTAACAGTCATTATTCACCGTTCGATCGATCGATCGTCGATCTAATTTTAGCATCGGCGGCGCGGCTCGGTGAATTATTCTTTTGCTCGTCCTTGTTCGCTGTGGATTATATAATAAATAATAATCAAAGAAGAAAGAGATAAGTGTTTGTACTGAGGACGGACCGAGTTTTTCTTAGATTTTTGTACCAGAATTTTTTGCTGGATTGAACATCGGAGGACTGGAGGCGACTTGTGCCATTGCGAGGAGAATACTTTTTATTTGTACAATTGACAGGTATATGAAACGCTTAGTTTTTTGATAAATCCACGCGTATTTCTTGTATGTTGGTTGTTTTTGTGTTGACATCGTCAGTTGTCAGAGAGGAAAATCTCCCCGTGTGTTCATTTTATTGGCCGACGGATTTTTGTTCAGATCTGTGGTTTAAGAAGACAGGCCTAGGGTTTCTTGGTTCCCAGGATTGGAATTGCTGATGTGTATTCAAGATCCGAACCAAGGAGGAAGTTTCTCGGGCAAGGGTTGATTAGAGTTTGATTTGGTATTTAGATGGATTATTTGACTACTACGATTTGAATTTTGCGTTTTCTGCCGTTTCTATGGGGAATAAATTGATGGCTGCTTCTTCTTTTACTGGAGGAAAATATATTCAATCTCACTGAAATCTGCGGCAGATCGAGATCTGGTTGTTCTACACAACCATTTAATTTTAAACAGTGAAATAATTGTCACAAGAAAGATTCCTTTTTTGGGGCTGCGTCCTTGGATGCTCCGGGAGAAGGATGCATGAGAAGGGATCTGGGAAAAAAATAAATTAGGAGTTCAGATGGCTGAGGAGGTTTTCCAGCAAGCGAAATTACATGCTATCTAATTATTTGTGTAGATCATGTCTGTTTGATTCTTGAATTTGATTGCTCATTTCTTGTTCTTCTTACCTATGTTAAGCAACGGTAAGACATTGGCTATATTTGGAGAATGGAGACTTTAGTTAATTTGCCCGATTAGTTTATCCCTTTTGCTCTAACCACCCTATGGGATGGTATAATCAATTATGGCGGACATCATTCCACCTTCCTTTTCATCACTCGAAGTTCTATCTGATGTTTGGAATTAATGTCTGCCATCCGTTGGCCTAAGTTTGAAGTGACCTGTTCTGATCTTTCTCGGGGTCTTTTTGCTCTTCTTGGTATTATATGAAGCAAAGGATGATTACACTGTTTGTGCAGCAATCACTCATCATTATGTGAATAAAAATGATCCATTTGACAAGTATCTATTTATTCCATCCTTAATGGAAACAGTAAATATAAAATATTCGTCACTCTTTGTTGAGTATTACTTTGTCATTATTCAATTGAGTGAAAGAAGCCTCGAGTCTGAATCAGTATCCAAAAAGTCAATCTGTATTTGCTCTCAAGTTTTGATGGTCAATCTCCTTAGCGCTATCTGCCTCAAGGTAATTGCCTGTGGAGGCATGTGCTAGCACTTGCAGCGTCAACTGTAACTTGAAGATAATTATGAAACTTGATTTGCTGTTGTGTTTTATTCTTGTTGAATTTGTTTTTCATAGGTTCTACGCTTTTACAGGTGTCTTATACTTTGACGTTGTGAAGAGTTTTGGCGCAAGTCTAGAAGTTTTCTACTATTGACTTACCAATGTTGCCTTTCAACTTATGGTGAGTTTTTCAAAACATTTTGTTTTAGATCTTGAATACACCGAGCCTTTGCTATATGTTATGCATGCAATGATGCAATTTTGGATCATACAGTTTTCCTAGGGCTAGTGGTGGCATGGTACATTGCATAAATTGGGATTGCATATTATTATGATCTGATTAGACAAATACAGGTTGCTCATGAACTGGGGAGTTCTTTCAATAGATTTGATGATGAGCAAATATCAAGGATTAATACTAATGGTCCTGTGTGCCACTTGAAAACTTGGATACCATCTTTCTACGTGTATTAACTACTCGCAGATCGACACTGGAGGTTGTTGATTTCTCGTACTTAATTGAAAACTCTTCATTTAACTAGACATTGAGCTATGTAATATGTACAACCAATTAACATTTAGTGGAATGTCCATTAATTTGCTACCATCTTTAATAAGCATACATGGATTGGCATCAACATCATTAGTATCGTTAAGACATAACATAAGGAAACACAGACCAGGATATGTTCTTTAGTGCCTTGTGGTCATTTGGGTATGTTAAGTTATTAGGCATTTTGCTGTGTGAGAAAATCTTAGTTATAAACTGTCGCTTATTTTTTCTGACTCTGTTGCATTCATTTCTTGAAGACTCGCTTGTGTACTTGCTCGAGGAGTGTTGGTTGTACACTGGGGTTAAATAGCAAAAGGAACCAGCTTGCAGGGGCATCCTGCAAGACCTGTGGTGGCAGATTCTTAGTTGATGGGATAGAGCCTGTATCTGAAAGCATGCTTGAAACTGTGGGTCCTGAAGTTATGAATTCCATCAATCCAGAGTTCAATTGGAAGCCTGTGACCAAAGGAAGGCGCTCCAAGAAGCCAGTAGTTAGAAGATTGAAAGGTGTTGCAAAAGTTGGCAATACGGGTCCAAAAAGGGTGGGCAATTTTTCTGGTTCTGATTCTGACAAGGTATAGTTTCAGTTGATAGCATTTGTCACCGAGTATTTAATCTCATTTTCACTTTCACACTCAATTGTAATTCTGCAGTTCGGTGAAGCTGGACTTGGACAAAGATCCTCTAGTAAAGTGGAGCATGTACCAATCAAGAAAAGGAGAAATTTGCTTCGATCTCCATCACCAAATCCTCGGGTCCTTTCTATTCGCAGTCAGGATTCTTCATCTCCTCAGACTCGTACTTCTTCTCCAATCTCTGAAAATTTTGAGCAACTTTCAGATCAAAATAATTCCTCTGGCTACGTGTCCTTGAATTCATACTCCAACCAGCTATCAAGGGATTTTGACAGATCAGCTACGGTTAAGGTTGGTAAGGGGGTTGATCATGGAATTTTTCCAGACGGAGCAGAGGCAGTATTATATAGGTCAGAGGACTTCTCCGGAATTGCACTTCTAGCAGCGGCCGCCTGTATTAACAGCATGGATGATGATGTTGTTAATGCTAATAAGGAGGATCTTATCGAAGAAGATTCTTCAATCCCAGAATGTTCTGTTGCATCTACTTGTCCCACTGAATTGCAAGTAGGGTTAAAATGTACAGAGGCTGGAACTTTTCTCAGTAAAGAGTCAGTTCATGCAGATAGTTTCCAGTGCACAGTTGTTCCAGATAAATCTGCTCCTTCTCAAATTATGCTTGAAAGTGTGAAAGATGGAGTAGTGCAGAGATCTGTTTCTTCGAAAGTGGATAGGCTGCATTGGGATCTAAACACTGTAATGGACGCTTGGGATGAACCATATGATGTTTCAGACATAGGAAATACCTCGAAAGATATTGATGATGATGGTATTCTCAGGGGGAAGCTTGATGGAGAATGTTGTGGTGATCATAAAGATTGTGATGTAAAAGGCCCAAGAGTTGAGTTTTCCAATATGAAAAAAGAAGTATATAAATTAGAAGAACTTTCAGATTCTGATAAAACTTGCTTTGAGAAAAAATGTTTTCCAAAATCCGAGAGATGCTTGCTGGAACCAGTAAATTCTTATGCTGATATGGGAACTTCTTGTGAATCTACCCGGATAGATTCTCATAAGAGCAATTCCGCTCAAGTTAACAACCGAAATTCTGATGTAAATACATCTATTAAAATTGTTGACAAAGATGCAGTTCCCAATAAGTCTGCTCTCACCGAGTTACCTTGCTACTCAAGCTTTTCTGAACCAAAGGAAAAAATGAACGGAACTTCTGGCTGTGTCGCTATCTTGCAGGGTGAATATTGTTTTGGCACTATGATAGAATTTGACAAAACTACATCCTCTGAAACAATTCAGGCTGGGATTCAAAACTTGACTTCAAATGAGGTACCAGTCTTAGAATTATCTACATCTGTTGACACTGAAGATTCTCGGAAGACATCTGAACTGCCTGATATAAGGATTTCTTTAAAGGAGACAATGAGCTCCATTACATGTAAAAGACCAAATATTGACAATTCTGGAAGTAATTCGACGGATGTAGATTTTTCTCATCCGTCATCTAACTCCAGAAACTTCCATGCCTCGAGGACCTTTATTCCTGATGGTCAGTCTGTTGCAATTGCTGAAGGGAAGGGTCGAGATGATAGAGTTTCTGTTGCAGGTTCCATAATATCTGATTCTCAGGAGCACTTCAAACCCGAGGAAATTGTTGCCAAGCAAGAAGACGATTATGTTTCTATTGAAGGAAAAAGGAGACCTATTTTGCAAGACTTGTGTAACAGTGATAGTGGTGGAGAAAATGTTGATCCCATTGCTCTTGATGCGAAGATTGGCATTCTAGACGACTTTCATGATTCCAATGTTTCTCAGGATAATCATGGGCAAATGGTTGATGGGGATGAGGTTACTAAATTTCAGGCAGGCTATGATTCTCCATATGAGGATGGAGAATTGAGGGGGTCAGTTTTGTATTCGTGGGAAGACAATGAAGTTGAATATGGTGAGAATGAGTGTGTTGACTATGACTCAGATGGTAGAAATGGCAATGGTTCTGATGCTGCAGATTACCCGGGGTCGGATATAGTTGATGGTGGATCTGAGGGTTCCCAAGGGGCAAAAAAGAAATTTCTATCGATGAAGGGATATTCAGAAACTGATTTGAACAAGGGTGGGTCGGCGAAACATTACTTGAGACATTTCACCAATAATGACACAGAGAAGGTGATGGGTGGAAAGATAGAATCGAATGCGGGATCTGGTACGACCATTGATCAGTCCATAGATATGGTTGCCGAGGAATATGATGATAGTGAGAGAAGATGCGCGGTAGATCGAACAGATGCAGTTGATGGTAAAGGGTTGTGCGTGGACGAATTTGGGTCAAAGACCTCTCGGGGGAAGCTGCAGTCTCGTATTGAAGGACCTTCATCTTTGGTTACAACTGATGGAAAGGATGTTTTTATGCAGCAATGCAGGTGACATTCGAAGATGTTTTCTTTTGATTGGTCATCTTCTTGTTTTGTTTCCCCTGCCCAATTATTTCCCCCACCACCCTTTTGGGCTCTTTTCTCCGTTCTCTCTAGGGAGGGGGTTGATTTCCTTGTCTTTTTTCTTTCTGGTTTTTGTTTCAATATTGATCTAACTGACAAATGTTCATCTTCTCCTATATTTTAGATCGCGTCGTCTTGGCAGTCCATATTCTCGGTCTGAAAGAAACATCAGTCCTGAAAAATATCCTGTTAGGTATAGGCCAGCTAGTCATGTACACGAAAGAGATGGATGCGATAGTCTGTGGACATATTGGGGATCAAGAAACCATTATACTTCTAGATATCATGGGCTGGAGGGCCACAGTCATACAAGGCCAAGAACTGCAATTAATGACTCAACAAACAAGTTTGGTGGATTTGACTCCCATGAACTGAGGCAATCTGGAAATTATTCTTCGAGAGGTTCGTATAGGCCCTCCTTTCGGAGGAGATCACCAGTTGACAGGGATGATTGTTTTGGCATTCATAGGAGAGTACCTCTAGCCCGAGGCACTGGCAATAATAGAAGCGGGGTCAATTCTGGAAATTATTCAAGACGTGTTGGTAGAGAGATTAGGGAGGATTTGCATGAGCCTGTTCCTGATGATGCTCCTCGATTGCCTCATTATTTATCAAGGAGGGACAATAGCTTTTCTCAAAATCCCGGTAGAGGTTCTCATATATCCTTAACCCGTAGGAAATCTTGTTCAAGATCTAGATCACGATCTCCCCGTCCATGGAACTTGCACAAGGAAAGAAACATGGGTACAAGATGTCACAGCAGATCTCCAGATTTCAGGTCCAACACTAGAACAGAAAGAATGAGGCTGCCCTATTCGAAACCCAGTTTTGCCTCTGATAATGGAGAAGGCTACATGTCCCCACCAAGAAGCTACTTCTCACCACAGCGCAATTGCCGATGGGTTGGTGAGAGAAATTTTATGGACAACTGTCTAAGGCACAGGCGATCCCCAGTCAGAATGTTCAGGAGGAATGAAAGGTTTGATACTGTTGGTTCTTCTGGACGAATGAAGTCGGACGATTCTTGTAGACCCACAACACGTCCTGGAAGATTTTCTTTCATGGCCAATGGTGGTAGGGGATGCAAGTTTGAGGCTGGTTATGAAGATAGGATACATCGAGCGAGGCTATCCAATGATGATGGTTCAGTTAGGCGGTTTCCGCATGATGTGTCCAATAATTTTGATGCAAACAACAACTCCAACAAGGAAAATGATGTTCAACGTACTGATCAAAGGGATGTACCCCGGAGTGCTAGGGATGGTAAGAGATCCTTTAATATATGACTGATATGATAGGATAAGTTGCTTCCCTTCCCTTGGTAGATAGATTATGTCGAGTATTGCTCGAGAGAAGAATGACCATGGCTTGGCTTGCCTTCATGTCTTGTGCCTGGTGGTTGATAGATAGAAATTCTATACCAGTTGAAGTTTTTTCTTTCGTCTTTTCTAGCAAATTTAGTTTTTTAAATTTAAATTTTCCAATTGTTGCATTGCTCTGTTTTCTTTTTGAGGAGGCTCCTTTAAATGTTGTGCTCGGGCAATGTTCTTTTTGTTTGCCTCAGTCGGATGCAATCTTTGGCATCTCTATATCCGTTACGGCCTGTAAGATGGAAGAAATATGTTTGCTAACATGTTAAATCTCGAAATAGATTTGTGACGAAGTGACAAAATAATTTATATTGTTGACCTTGAATTCAGTGGAAATTAGATTTATTTTGCAGTTAAAGTTGGTGTAAAAAATAATGCTTGTGGAAATGATATATTTATATTTTCTACAATTGTACGAACATTTAAATTTACACATTTTTGCAACTTCATGGAGCATGCGTTTTAGGCCGCAAACTAGAATTTCAAAGTCTGGTTATTTGCAGTCAAAAGTATTACTTTGATTTTTATACCATTACCTTTGTAAATATCCTTTTAACCACTTTTAAATTGTACTATAAATCTCCAATCTTTTCTTATTGGTACACTTGTGTGCCCACATTTTTTTTTGTTTTTGGCGCATTCTTTATCCTCAATTTACTGGGTTCTTGAGAATCTACGTGAAAATTGTGAAAATACAAAATCTTGTAGTGAAGCTCCTGATGTTTACACAGTCGTTACAAGATTTAAATTTATCTTGATCTTGCTTTTGAAGGATAGGATTTACAGAAATCGCTAAAATTCTTTGTCAAACCCTTTTAACATAAATCTCAAGACATCTCGAGTGATATTGGTTAGCCTCTTCTAAGGTAAAGGCTCTTCAAAAATTTTGAGTAGTTTGCATGAGAAACTGATAACATTTTGCTCTCCGCATAATGTTGAAATACCATATTTAG
>CAIGRN010053934.1:0-12783 GCA_903798345.1 Fraxinus anomala
AAATTACAAATGGCTAGTGCGGGGTGCGAACATTAGAAAGTTTGAAAGATTGTTTGAAAGATTAATACCCCATATAATACACTTAGCTTGACCTTTTTATGCCGAAGAATCATACTAAATTTTTTCTATTTTCTAGATATTTTATAATTGAAATAAAATATTATATGTAATGGAAATTACAACTCAAAATAGACTAATATTCATAATGTGCGGCCGAACTTGGGCAAATTGCGACTGCGATATGGTCAAGGGGCTTAAGTGAAGTTGCGGTCCGTGACACTACGGGTGGTGTCCTTTGCGATGAGTTTGGGGTGGTTCTACTAAGAGAAGAAGGTTATTGGGAACTCGTAGAAGATGCCGATGTGCCATTGCTGNTGAAGTTGCGGTCCATGACACTACGGGTGGTGTCCTTTGCGATGAGTTTGGGGTGGTTCTACTAAGAGAAGAAGGTTATTGGGAACTCGTAGAAGATGCCGATGTGCCATTGCTGTACAGGATTGTCTGATTTTGGCCAGGGACCGTGGCTACCAGATTGCTCTATGTAATATGACTTTGGGTATTGCAGTCTTCAATCTGGTATTTCTTTTGCCCTAATGCTTCAATTTTGCTGGATATATTGCCCTTGTTGTATCATATAAATTGTGGTTTTTGCAACTTTAAACCCTCAACATTGCTTCCTTTATTTCATAGCATTTGGTACTAGCATCCGGGAAGAACGGCTTCCACTTCTTATTTCAACTGCAGTTAGTAGTGATTTGATTTAATGAGAAATAGTTCTGGTATTTATTTTTTTTCAAAACAATAGTGAATTTTATTGTTATCTTTGCTTCTCGCTTAAACCAAATGTGATAATCAGTATTGAGTGAATAAAATTTCTTATTCGAGTATTTTTCGAAAATTCTGATCATTATCTTGGTAGTCCATTCTCGAATTTAACGAGTCTTTAGATGGATCAGACTTGAATCATGTTCGGCTGAGCTTAAAAGTTACTTTTTAACTAATTATTTTTGCCAATCATGCATGTATCTATAAGAGAGAAATTATCAGATACGAATATAATGAAATCATATTGCCAAAACCAGAAGTTCTACAAACCTCATTCATCTATATCTGCAAAGACATGCAACAAATATGTTGAAACTGCCCATACATTTTTTTGTCTATTAACTTCATTTGTCATGTACATGAAGAAAATCATTGGCAATTTCTCTAAAACCTAAATTTCTGGTTATGCATTAGAGAAAAGGACAAATGAAGAACTTGCATGCTTTCCTTGGGCAATCGGCCAAAAACCCATTTACAAAACATATAGAATACCGGTTTTTTTCTGAGAAAAAGTTCATTTCTTTGCATGCTCGGGAATGAGACGTTGTCGTAGTTCAGGAGACGCGCCAGCCAGTTCTGGAAGAGTAAATAGAATAATTCACCATAGGAAACATAAAAATCTAATAACAAAGACGTAATATGGGAAAATTTGTACTCACCTTGAGCTGTAAAATTGAACAAAGGAGGTAGAGGTCGCTCGTTTGGCAAGCATGCATTAGGTTCTCGCAAAGCATCAAAGAATGGGTGTGCACAAGCCTCCAACTAAAAGTTTACACAAATAATGAAGTACATGAGCTGAAAGACTCAATGAAGGATCAATAACTGAAAAGATCAAAATGAAAGACTTGTAGCATGTTTGGCTGTGTAAAAAGTTTACATACAAGAAATTAAGTAAATTGTAAAAACTTTTTTCCGAAGTTAGAAGTAGGAAAAATTTAAATAAGTAACTTTTACTTTTTTGTAAGTTTAGCAAACACGTGCTCCTAATAAGTATCACTTACAGCAGTGCAACGTAGAGTAGGTGAATACTGAAGCAGCCTTGACACTAGATCCACTGCTTCTGGTGGCATTCTCTTGTGAAATATCTACGAAACATAACATCAGTTAGATTTATCTCTCTGAGTAAGAAACTATGAGTAACGAGGACACATCCTAATTGAGTTCTCGACAAACCTTGTGCCAAGGGTGAGCTTTGATGTGAGGAAACTTAAACTCGCTGTAATTGGGATTCATGCACTTGATTTCCTCTCTGGTCGGCGTCCCCAATACCTAATATGTAAATGAGGAATTATGTAAATGAGGAATAAAGGCAAAACTTAGAGATACTCAATTCGAAAGGCTGAATATCAGATGCAACAAAAATCAAAGAGTCAATAATATTTTACCTTAATTATTTCGACTAGCTGATCAACGCTACTTTCTCCGGGAAATAGAGGCTGCATGAGTTCAAACAATGAGTCGAAACTAGGTTTTTAAATATGTTCATCCAACTTTAGCAGAAAAAGCAAGCACAAAAAACAGATAAAAGATATCCATTCAAAAAAAAGAATAATAATTAGACTTTGATGAGATGAAAGAATTAAATAATCGCCGGCAAAAGCCCATAAAAAACACCAAACTTTGAGAAGCTCCAAAATCAAATTACCCTTCCATGGAAGAACAACATGTGCAAATTGGAGGGAAAAAAACAAAAAATAGAAATCCTAAATTACTCAATGTGAAAAAATTAGAACAGTAGAAGGAATGATGTCACTCATTAGGAAGTTCAAAATAAATTACGCATCGTTATCATGTATAGTTCTTTGTGACAATTAAAACTTAACAAAGGGCATGTTTGGCTGAGACTAAAGAAAAACTAGAAGTAATTTCTATGAAAGTCAGTAAAGACTTGCTTTCTACAGACTTAAGATTTTGTGCAAAAGTAAGTTACTCTTAGACTTAGGCAAACGTGCTCAAAAAAGAGGGTGAGCGATTTTCATTTAAATGAAGCCGTGTTTAAGCTCACCTGGCCTATAAGTAGCTCGGCCATTACACAACCAGCAGACCACATATCAATAGCAGTTGTGTACTCCGTAGCTCCAAAGATCAGTTCTGGAGCCCTATAATACCGAGAGCAAATGTATGATATGTTTGGTTCACCAGGTACCTATAACAACACAGGTTATCTCAATGATTTCCATATGGTTGGGACTTATTCAAATTCTGCAGAAATAGAACATACCAACATCTTTGCACTCCCGAAATCACAGAGCTTTAACTGATGTGTATGAGGATTGACCTGCAAAAAAAAGTATTTCTTAACCTTCCAAACTTCAAAAAAAACTTATGTTGCAAGAAATATAAATTGTAAGAAAGAAATTAAATAAGGGGAGAAAAAGATCAAACAATGCAGATTCAAAATCATACCAATAGATTCTGCGGTTTAATATCGCGGTGGCATACACCAATAACATTATGTATATAATTTAGCGAACGGCATATCTGCAATTAGGGAGGGAAATTATCAAATGTAGTGTAACAAAATGCACATAGCTCGAAACAAGATAGCAAAAGCAAATGTGCACAATGAATCATTAATAGCTCAAAATTTACCTGGTATGTATACAACTGCACATATAAAACGGGCATATATTGGTTGACTCTACTGTAATGCCTTGAAGCTCGATACACAGTTTCGGACACATATTCTAATACAAGATTAAGGTACACCTCATTCTTGTCAGTGGTAGAATAGAAACAATGTTTGAGTTGAACAACATTAGGATGGTCAAATAAGCGCATAATCTGGAGTTCTCTGTTCTTGTATCTCCTATCCTGAAGAACCTTCTTTATAGCAACAGATTCTCCCGTTTCGAGGCATTTTGCCTGTAGAGAATAAATAAAAGGGAAGAAGGAAGTCAGTCAAACTTATTGTCCTATTATATACAAAGTCATGATCCTCCAACTCCCTACATAAGACGCTAGGAGCATGTTTGGCTAAGCTTAACAAGTTTACTTATAAGTAGATACTTAAAAAAAATTTCTGAATATAAGGTACGAGTTAGTTTCAAATTAACTGTTTTACATAAAAGTAATCCAAACATGATAGGAAAACAACTTTTTGCTCATGTTTATTTAAGCTTAGACAAACTCGCTCTAGTTACATTGCATGTTATTAGTTTATATACCTGATATACAACTCCGAAGGACCCTGAGCCAACCACACGTTCTGCCATATAAGACATTGTCTGGGGATAACAACAGAAATTAATTTTGATCAATACCAACAACATATAACAAATGAGATAATGGGTAATGTTTATTCATATACAAAAACGAAGTCAAGAAGAGAAACCTATAATTAGATATTTTAAATTTTGCAACATTTAAAAAACACAGTCAAATCACCTGTTTAGGTTGTCCGTTTCGACCACCTATTGAAGTCACAATTATCTGACCTGTTTCAGTTCCATTGCCACTGACAACAGTGGGCTCCATTTCCTGCATACAAAATTCATTATAAGCACTAAAATATCGAGTAGCTTAAAATTTTCAGCAGCAGGTTATGCATGTTAATTTTTCTGATCTCGAGAAATGGGAAACAGTAAAAATTTATGCCCAAAGTTTTGTTCAACTAAAAAAGTTGATTAAAATCTAAGTCAAAGTTATCAATTAATTTAATCACACATTTTATGGGGGCCCATAAATTTTCAACACATTCCATCTACTTTTATCAAAATCTACTAAAATTCTTATTTTTTATCCAAACCAAACACAGGTTATATCAAAGTTCGTAAAGAAACAAATAGTCAGCGTAGAACCTTTACGTTATCCTCATGGTTATCAGCTTTATCGTCCTTAATTTTCATTTCATGCATTTCTTTGGGAAGCTCATCGTAGTCAGATTTATCTGGTCTACCATGTACATCAGATTTATTTGAAACGGTTTCCAATGATTTAGAGGCCGCATTATGCTCAGGAGCTCTCAAAGAATTTTCTTCAGATTGTACTTCACCGGCAATTCTCGTATCTATTTCTTGCTCAACCTTCACCCGCTTTGAGCCAGAATCCCCACCCTGTAGCAAATGGAACAAAATCCAGCACAAAATTAGGAAAGGGAAAGAATATTAAGCTAATATATTTCTTGGACAGCAGAACTTAGAAGTGATAAATGCAATATGTCAGCCCAAAAGGTTAGCATATCCCTGGTATTGGAACAATATGCAAAACTAAGAAGGGCCTCGTCTACCGAAATTCCTGGTTTCTCTAATCATTATTCCCCCTAAAAGAATCCCGCAACCACCACACGGTGTAACAATGTCTAGTTGAACTTAGTTGTCCACGAACGCTGCTAGTAAGATCCAGAGATCATATGTTTGCTCTTTCAAAAGTTTGATCAAAATATTGCTTACAGTGAATTTGGAGCCCAAGTACAGGGGGTGGGGGGATGAATAGGTAGGAGCACAAAAGAGAGCTCTCTACATATGATAAAATTAGCAAACAGGAGAAGTGAGAAAATGACAAATTAACTGCAAACTGGAAAAAAAATATATATATACATTCAAGCCTCGCAATATAGTAACATTGTTAACAATTAATGAACCGAGACATCCGTAAACTCCAAGTAAAACAGTATATATGGATAAGCATGGTATGATAGGCACAGCAAAGCAAAACTGGTAGCACAATTATTTTTGTGTCAACTTGCCTCATTTTCCATATTCATGTTTCTTGTTTTCTCTTACCATAAATTGAAATTTTATCTTCCAATAATAAATGCATTTGATTACATATAGAATCCCAATTCATAAACTAGCACATTATTGCCCATGTAATATCATTTAAAACTAGTGTTTTTTTATTTCTATGGTTAAATCTTTAATCTGTCATGCCCAAATTTATATCGAATAAGGCTTAATTTGTTGTTGAGTTTTGAATCTGAAATCCAAATAATCAAGAAGGCGGCTTTACATTTCTGTTGTTTTTAAATCTTGAATCTCATAGCTGAGTGCACATCAATTAGAGCTGACGCCACAATATAAGTAGGACAGATTCAAGAACATCACTCCTATGTACAACTCATCAACTTTTACTTGTTTAAGATAAACACAGTTAAAAAGCACAAAAACAAAACACTGTTCAAGGAAAAAAAATATCCCAAATTTTGAAAAGATGCATGAAGTATTTCAACAAAAAATATAAAATCCACCTGAAATAATCAGAACCTTAATCTTTATCAGCATTCAGAAATTCTATATACCAACAAAGGAACAAAAGCCCACCACAAAAATCAAAACTTTTTCAAAAACTTCAAATAAAAATAAGAAAATATCAATAAAATCAGAAAATTATATACATAAAAAGAGAATATTACTGGATCTGAAACGGAGGATCTTCCAGAAGCAATGCTCTTAAGCCGACGCATCATATTCATTTTCTCAGCAACAAACACAAATCCCAGATCAAGAAAATGGATCAAAATATTTTCCTCTTCCCCTTTTCCCTTCTCTCGCTCTCTCAAATCGAATCCAAGAAAACCCAAACGAAATATCCCTTCATCCAACAATGGGAAAAAGAGATATCTCCAGTAAAAAACAAACCCAGTAGAGAGAGAAAGAGCAAGAGAAAGAGCAAGAAAGGGGAGAAAAACACTATTATATTCTCCTCTTCCTCTCTCTTCAAAGATGTAGAGATAGAGAGAGAAAGAAAAAGCTAAAAGCAAAAGATTTCTCAAAGTTTCTGTCCTCTGGTCAAAGCTTCAATATCTAATCATTATTCATGCCGACCATTACAAAATATTTTCCTCTTCCCCTTTTGCTACTTCTCCCTCAAATCAGATCCAAGAAACCCCACAAGCTATATCCCTTCATCCAACAATTGGAAAAGGAGTTATCTCCAGGAAAAACACAAACCCAATAGAGAGAGAGAGATCAAGAAAGGGAAGAAAACATATATTTTCCTCTTCCTCTCCCTCTCCCTCCAAGACACAAAGATGTAGAGAGAGGAAAATAAAAAAGCTAAAAGCAAAAGATTTTTCAAAAAGTCAAAATTTCTGTCCTCTGGTCAAATCTTCAACACCTAATCATCATTCATGCCGACCATTTTTCTTGCTTTAAATCTGGGCCGTAAATCCGTCAGCATGGGTGAAGAAGAGGAAATGGAGGTTGTGGTCAAATGACGAAAATAGGCTGGTTGTTTTTGAAAATTACGAGGCTTGAGAACTTTCGGACAGGGTTAGCGGAATATGCGGGGGGTCATTGTTAGGTACGGTCTCTGGTCAGCAAAATTTATTTGACTGGCCGTTTACCTTTTTTTATGTTTTATTTTTGGTTGTTAAAGCTTACTTTGAATTTTGAATCAATCTTTAATTACAAGCTGGATTGGTGGAATGGAATGAGCTCTTTAGGACCATCTAATAATTACATCATCCATGTGTAATCTTTGAGTTTGTGTAGATAATCAAGATGTCTCTTAGGATATCTCCAGCCCAATCAACAAATTAGTGCTTCATCAATCCCCACTTACCTTAATTTTCAAATATATTAAGAAAATATAATTGAAAATATAAATTCTACTTTTATTTTTTTCTTATATATGCACACATTTAATAATAATTTAAATAAGAAAATGATATATAATTTGGAACAAGTGAAGAATGAAAGTAAACCTATTTTTACTGAAACAGAGAGTAAAATATCAAATTGGTAACATACTCACTCCTATTCAACACCAATTTGTTGCGTCAAATATCATTTGGTATAATTTTTACAGTTTGTTTTATGTTAATTGCCTTTTCCTCTTCAATCTATATTACAATAAATTTTAATTTCTATTATATACTTTTATTATTCGATAATTCAATTCAATTAGTATTATATTTATTTTATTTTAATTATTATTTTTTTATTAACATATATAGTGAATTGTAATTAAGTAATAAATATTGAATGCAAGTAAAGATTTAATTTTTATTATATGTAAATTCTTCAATTTTGTGTGTTAATGCATATTGTGTTAAATGTGGTATTAAGTGTAATGTTTTTTTTATAAATATATTGATAAATATAATATTTTACTTAAATTAAATATAATTTTAAATTTAGTTGTAATATAATTTGTAATTGAATTATTTTGAAATAAATTAATTTTTGAGAATTAAAAATAAGAAAATAAAGGAAATGTTGTTTATTTGGTATAATAAATTGGATATGACCTTACAAAATAGTGTGAAAGTTGCACCAATTTGATGCGAAAGTTACATCATTTTAGTGTCATGGGTTGGAGATGGCTTTAGGATTAATTTTATAAAAATATGTTTTCATCTTTATGTTATAAATTGTTTTCAAAAATATCAAATCAAACAAGTTTTGGATATTTTAGAGAATTGGAAACTGAAAAATAGCAAACTAAATACCCTTTTAGCATTTGGAAAACATTATTACATGTCATAAAAAAATTAATTCAATTCTAAGAATTTTGTTTTCAAAAAAATTTATAAGGTTGAAAGTAGCCCGACACGACCTTATATATTATCTATGGGCCGCACACTTGAAAATAGGGTGATTCTATCAAAGGGTCATATAGGGCTTGGGAGACACAAGATTAGCTTACCTGATGTGACCTTTTACCACCCTTAACAAGAGCATAAGATGTTCGGTTTAAGGTATTTAAGCAGTATCTCAAGACCTTGGTTTTGATAAAAGATGAGCATTGTCGAGGTGCTTCCTAGGGGCTTGAAAGGCTACCTTACACTCTTTCGTCCATTAGAAGTCTTTCCACCCTTAATCATCTTGAAGAAAGAGAGGCACTTATAAGTTAACCTCGAAACATATCGATTGAGATGACCACTTGCGAGTCAGGCTTTGCACTTCCTTAGGCCTCTTAGTATGCTCATATCTATGAGGGGCTTGATCCCTTTTTTTTTTTTTTTGAGTTGGCCTATAACCCTTTTTTATTAACCATGTAGCTTAAGAACTTTCCTAGCCTTACTCCAAAGATGCACATGAGTGGGTTTAGCCTCATCCAGTACTTCCTTAAAATTTCAAGTCATTCCAAGTCCTTGATCTGGTCCGCTATCTTAATGTATTTGACCAACATATCATTCACTTGCACTTTCATAGACTTTCCAATCCACTTAGAGAACATCCAATTTACTAGGCTTTGATAGGTAGCCCCAACATTCGTTAGTCCAACCTTGTAGTAGTAGTAGAGGCCTCCATCATAGGAATTCAGTTTTATTCTGAGTATGTATTCATGAAGTTTAGAAATTCATACCTAACAGTAATGCCCACTAATTGGTCAATTTGAGGAAGATGAAAGCCATCTTTAAAACATGGCTTCATTAGATTGGAAAATATATGCAAGTCCTCTATGTATTCTCTACCTCATATAGTAGGATATGGGTTGCTACCCATTTTGGGTAGCGAGTATCCCTAATAAAGCAGTTGGTAGTGAGGTTGTCCATTTTTTATTTTAAAGCCATGACTAGCCATGTCAAAAAGGCTCGGGCGGCTCGGGCTCAACTCGAAAAAAGCCCGAGCCGGGCCCGGCTCAAGCCCAGCCCCATTTTGGGGCATTGGCCCGAGCCAGGCCGGCCAGTATATTTTATTTATTAATTTTTTTTATATATCTGCCCAGCAAACAGCTATTGATAGTTGCCTGCTGGGCAGCTAAATGCTGCCTTCTGCCTGCTCGCATCATAAAATGTAGCATTTTTTATGCTCTTGGGCAGCAAATTTTATTTATTTTTAAAATAAAAAACCCGAGCCGGCTCGGCTGGGGCCAAAAAAAGCTCGGTCCAAAAAAGCTCGGGCTCGACTCGAGCTTTTTTTTTGCTCGGGTTTGGCTCGGCTCGTTGACATGCCTAGCCATGACTCTCTCTGGTTCAGGGATCTTTTATTCTGGGATGAGGCTTAGTTTCAGTATCTACCATCAGAGCATGATAAGAAATATTTGGGTTAATGCCCACCATGTCCTCATACTTCTATGAAACTACATCTAAGTTTTTTAGAAAGCACCTCAACTTAAGCAAGGACCCTTCCTAGTTGGAGCATCTTGCTTGTTTCCTCATGGTCAACCGAGAAACTTTCCAATTTTCAATGGGGATGGTTTATAAGTTAGACTCAATAATTCGAGGGTCCAGCTCATTCTTGACCTTTATGACGTCATTGATAAGGTTGGCCAATTTTAACATTTGGTAAGCCATTGGCCTCGAGGATGATGATGTCCACCATCATCCCATGTGGTCCTCTTTTTCCCGAGGGGCAATTTTCTTTAGGTAGTTCATGTAATATGGCCTCCATCTTGGTCATGATGGCTCTCACCATATTTCCTTCATTGATTGAAACTTCATAGGCAAATGGTAGATTGAAGTTAATGCCTTGAGTTCTTTAAAGATGAGCCTTCCTAAGATACCATGGTAGACCGATCAACAATCTGTGATGATAAATCCTATGAATGTATGGACCTCTTTGCATTTTTTCTCCCATAGCATCACTCAAAATGATATTCCCTCATGAAACCATGATATCACCAATGAACTTGAACAACGGTTCAGAGATTGGCTTGAGCAAGTTTTCAACTTGCATTTGGTCTAAGGTTGAGCCAAATATTATATTAATTGAGCTTCCATTATCTACGAGCATCTTATTCAAGTCATTACGAGCTATTATAGCGTGCACCACTAACGCATTATTGTGCAAGAAGTAGATCTCTCTAGTGTCCTTATTTGAGAATATTACTTGCTCCATTACGGTCCTTCTTATTTTCGATGGTCATTCTTACACAATGCAGCGGTTATAGGAGGATTTTTGGCTTTATAAGCATAGTTTTGTTGAGAGTTCATCGAGCTCCCAAAGATAGTGTGATTTCTCTAATCATTCTAGATCACAATATTAGTCCATCCATTGTCCTCTTTATTGTTTGTATTGAGATGGTCAAGCCTCATCATGATGAGGTGGTAAAGCTCTATGAAGCAGAGGCAACCAAGCCTACTAGCTAGAGGTACACTCACCTCATGGTGAGGCCCTTGTCATAGTCGAGCCTCCCCTCTTCCCTTCTATGATTTGAGCCTTCACCCATTCGGCAGAAATTTTGGACACTTTTCTATGTTATGATTGTGACCATGATGATATGTGTAGAATTTTGTAGATGGCACTTCTTTTTACGGTACTAGGGCTTGCCTCTGTCTGGCTTTGCCCATCATGTGTTTCATACAATTTGGCTCGACCTCATGGACATCAGCAATATGTCGATGATGTTGATGCAAAGGCCTTAGAGGTCTTTCATTGGTTGGCATTGGGGCCTTACCTTGGTTGTTATATCGACCTTGGCTCCTTTGTTTGCATTTCATTGATTCTCAATTATGTCCTCCGTGAAAATTTCTTCTTGATCTTGTTTGATTAAAAGTGGTAGGGTTTTTGCTTTGTACCTCCGTCCAAAAAAAGGTCCCCAGCAGATATGAGGGCAGACATGACAATTTCATTGGAGAGGCAATGAACCTTTGTCATCTCTGTATTGAACCTAGTTATGTAGCTCATCATTTATTTGTGCTCTCTTTGCCTCATATCATGGATGCGTTGATCCGGGGTTGACCCTGCTTTCCTTTAATAAATATATTTACAAATTGTTGTTTTACCTTAGGCCAGCTTCGAATTCTCCTGAGATGAAGCTTGTTATATCACTTTTGGCCGTGCCTCTAGAGGAAAGCTCTCTACTTAAGCTCGATGTTGGCCCCTAAGAGGTTCATTTTGGTCTTGTACACAGTACAATACATAAAGCTTGCTACCAAGGTTCATCTTGGTTTTGTAAGTGTTTAGATGATTCACAAGGTTATCTATTCCTATATACAAGTCCTCTTAGAAACATGTTTTAGCTTATGAGAGAAAGGGACGTCCCCATCATTATTTCCATGTTTAGGAGAGTCTTCATCTCTTTTATTTTTTCGGGAACACGTTACCTTGAATGAGGCTTGGTTCACCTTTGTCTAATGATGATACTGGAGGACTCATAATGTTTTCTCTCTATCCTTCCAAAGATAGGACTCATACGTTAGAGACAATGTATAGAAAGTGGCTTCGAGATGAGTTGGCTCTCTCACTATCTTGGCCTTCCCTACTTAGGTCATATTGGCTAAAGTTACCTAATTAGTCATGTATCAAGCCTTCTCCTGTAGCGTGTTGTCGTCCTATGTACATCTAAATCATGAGATATTTTGTAGCGTTGGCCTCTTCCATTTTCCTCACGCGTGCAGCAATATTATCTACAATCATTATGAGGTGAGCAACAAAGCATCATGCTCGTCGGGCATACATCTTTATATGGAGTTGAGCATCAACTGGCTCTTATTGTTTTACTCTTCAGGGGTTATAACACCATGCCAGGCTCCTTTATCTCCATTTATTGCATTTATCACACAAATCTTTTCTTTTTTCACTCAACTAAAATAGTCTCTTTACTTGTTTATTTTCTCGTAGTTTTGTATGATTTTCTACAAATAGTGCCTCAAAGTAGGTGTTTCGGTAAGGGTCATTTTTGCATGAATCATCAGCAATTTTTTTCCTTAATAGTTATTGTAAGGTAGTTGAGTCTACCTCATCCTACCTTACTATGTCTAGTCACTTCTCTTTCCCTATTTAGGTGGTAGGAAGGGTGCCCTTTGTTGGGTTGATTGCCTAATGATGTCACATATGATGGCCTCTTTGATATTTGATCTCTGCTAATAGATTATGATTAACATAGTATCTTTGGCTCGTTGTCCAATGCTTAGTCAACTTGAATACATGCTTCTTTCTAGAGCCTAGTGAGGCCTTGTGACGTTTGAACTCCTAGCCTCGATTTCGGCTTCGGCCTTGTGATTGTTGACATCTTGCACTTAATTCTGTCCAAGTTTTGAATATGGTCCATAGTCTCCGGTCTCCTTCATCTTGCGCGGTTCGGACGTGTATAGGAATGGCAATGGGGCGGGTTCGGGGCGGGGCA
>CAIGRN010053935.1:0-10602 GCA_903798345.1 Fraxinus anomala
TATATATATATATAGTTTAGTCATGCTCTTGCGGATTAAACTTTGTTTATTTGATTACATAAACTTGTTTCTCGCTATCATATACACCCGGAACAACAATATAAAGAGGCTCGTTGATTGTAATAACACACTTGATTATTGAATAAGATACAATCTTTCTCCCATTTCTCTTCTTCTATTCTCTCTTCTTCTCAAATTGTTTTTGTTCTTGATTAACCGCATCAATTTAATATCAGAGCTTGATACTATCCTTTGACCAAAATGTTTGATTAACCCACAACCATCGCTACTCCGCCCCAACATCCAAAGACCCTCTTGAAGAACAATAGCAGGCAACTTGTTCTCGTTTAATTGTTTTTATTAGTTGAAAAAAAAGGGTGAAAAGAGTGTTATCTACTTTTTACTACTTTGATCTGAATATTTATGTGATTATTTAATAGGGATTTAATTAGATTAATAACCATAATCATCTAGAACCAATAAATTGTGACTTGTTGTTTTTTTATTGTTAATTATCTTAATTCCGCATATTTGGATCTAAATATTTCCTATCGAATTAATTTAGAATAGAGCAGTATCGAAATTTTGTTTGGGGATATATTGCTTGTGGAGCAGTTTGGGGAAGATTAATTTGGGAAAAATTCGTTCTCGCTCACTTGTTCTATCGAGAAGCAACCCACTAGTGACGAGTTTTTTTCCTGGCTCGATAGGAGTCAAGATGAGTCCATTTCGTATTTGTTTAGGAGTCAAAAGGTGCTGAAAAAATCTCAAATGGAGGCTTTGGCATATGAGCTTGATCAAAGTGGAGTTTAATTCATTTAGGTAACCCGTTAAGAGTGGGCAAGTGGCGATTGATTTCGGAGGACTACGAATAGCTAGTCAAGGGCACATGATTTATTATTAGGAGTGAGCACCGCGTATGCGGATAATGAGTAAACTGACAGTGGGTTGTGAGGGTGGAGGCAAAGGGTAGTAGTGGTTGTGGCGCCGATGGGGGTGGGAAAGGTTGGGTTGGTAGTTGAGTTGGAGATTGAGGTGGTTGGGGAAGAAAACATATTTTCCTTTCAGGAATTTGTTCTCTTTTCTTTGCCTTTCATTTTTCATTGTTATACCTTTTTATAAAAGCTAATGTTATCTTGCAGTGATAGAGCATCAGTTTATGTGGCACTATATGATATGTTCAATTAAATGTGAAATTATATAATTCATTTAATTGTAATTTTCATTTATGAAACTTAGTGCCACCTAAACTGATGTTATAACACTAGTATTGCTAAATAACATTACTCCTTTATAAAATGAAATGATAATGGTTAGGTGGACTCACGTTTTCACTCTTCTAAATTCTGTCGTGTAGAAAGAATGCACTTATTTAATGGAGGAATTGGCTGAAAATGAAGATTCGTGCAAGGATGATAAAGGATATAGACATTTTGTGTCCAGTATTCAAAATTCAAACACAAAATATATGAGGGAATAAATAAATAGAAAATAACTTGATACTATTGCTACGTGGATGGAAGGAGAGTCACAAAAATTTGGATGGACGTGAGGAGTAGGGAAATAATGTTGAGAAGAAAAGGTCAGATGCAAGAGAAATAAGTAGTTGGCAAGATTCATCCACTTACGCTCCGTTTGGCAATCAATTTATAAAATTAAGTAAAAATCAAACCTTAATTCAACTACATTTCATAATTACTATTAATTTATTATTCATATATTTGGTAGGATTTACTATTATTCTTCTTTATAAATTGATTTATAAATTTACCAAATGAAAGTTTATTAATCAAGTTAAAAACACTGTTAAAACATCTCTAAGACATTCTCCATTTAAAAAAGTATCTTATGTAGACAGCATTTTTAAAGTGTGTGTGTGTGTGACTTTTCAAGTGAAAATCGTGCATAACGAAAAGTCTTGATTTTTCAATAAGGTAAAATATAGATCATCAATCTGAAATTGTGTGATCTAATGGCTGTAATTAATTTGTGCCGAACGGCTCGACTATTCGAAGAGATACATGAAAAAAATAATCATAATTCCATTTTCTTCACTCCAAATCAATTCCAATATAATTGATTTATAATTCTTTCTTTCCACAAATTATATTAAAATAAAGTCAGAATTATTTTTTAGTTTAGTATTCGATATTTTCCTTTCTAGAAGAGTATAGTCAAGTGTTGGTTCGCTTGACAAAATTAATATTGAGCTAAGTTAATTTTGAAATAAGCGTTGTATCTTGAGAGACTGACATCCATTTGATCCTATTAGTACCAGTACATGAAAAAAAATTATTTTAAGGAGATTTGCATTTATATATCTCACTTCATTTCACCTCCTTTTATTTTCACCTGCCTCCACACTAAATTTTAAATCCAAAAGTTTGCACAACATTTTCCAAGATTTTGCACAAGATTTTCAAAAAACAAATAAAAATTCTTGAATAATTTTTAATTTTGCCACCACAATTAAAATTTTGTGAAATTCGTCGCCCAACTCTAAAAGTCTAGGCGTGCAAGTAACAATTGCCTAGTATTTAAAAATAAACGAATCTGCACTGCAAGTGAAAAGATTATAAAGGCATAATTGAAATAAAAATTTTTGTGACTTATCTAGTAGCGCGAGTTTTCAATTTAAGACCTGACCTGCTGATAGAGCACGGAGTGGTTTTCCTCGAGAGTCTCTTGCATCCAAGATTATTCTTGTTCTATAGTGACCGTTCAACTCATAAAAATCAGAAATGGACATAGAAATGCAGGCATGAATAGTATTCCCAACCCATGATCCCATATCAACTATAACTCCAACTCCAATTTCCTCAGCACTATAGTGATCAGATGGTGAACTAATAAAATTGGCAGCATAGAACTGATGTGATAAAAGGCCAAAGAAAACGAAGAATCTAAGAACAGCGTTTCTGCAAAAAATTGCCATTTTCTTTTTCATCAATTAGCTTGGACTGGAAGCAGTACCGCCCGGTGTTCTTATTAATATCATAATGCTGAAGTTGACAAAGAGTTGACAACCGTAACGTGATGAAACGTGGATTTATTATTATTATTATTATTATTTTATTATTATTATTATTATTTAACTGATTTGCAAGTCAACTACTCGACTTATATTTTGCATGCAAATTGATTCCTACTTGGATGCAAGAAAATAAAATTATTATGGATCTCGTTCTTTACAAAACTCCCTTTTACATACCTAGAGCTGTGTAGGTTTTAGGGTGAATGGCACAAAATTCCCGTAACCTCTTTCCCAATTGTGGAATACTCTTTTGAATTTTTCATGAAACTTAAACTTTGTAAAATATTATGAATTGTCACGATCTCCATGTCAAATCACGAAGAAAATTAATTAATGTGAAACGTACCTTGATCCATTGATTTGTATCTTGAATAATGAATCTTAAATTTTTTATCTTTCAATCTTGATTTTTTATTCTTCAATTTAATTGTTTCGAACCTTCTTCTTGATTTTTGATTGTGGGTTTTGGATTTGTTTTCTTCAATATGTCCTTTATTAATTCTTATGTTGATGGGATGACACAATAAATAAGAAAATGTATATGAATTGAAGATCATAACCCTATATATAGTTTCTATATAGGCTTAATAGTATAAAACGTCCATACGTTTCAAATTTTTGCATTTTCACCCACATTTCAACGTTTCATTGCGGAAAACATCATTTTCTCCAATTTTTAACGTAGAATGACCAATATACCATCATATATAAATAAAACAAAAAAGAAAAGAAAAATAAAGAATAAATTACAATCTTACTCCTAAACTTTTTTTAAAATACAAATGAGTCCAAATAAATTATTAAAATATTAAAAATAACCAAAAATAAAAATAAAAAATATTTCTCTCCTCTTTTTTTCTCCTCCCCCTCCCTTAGCCTCCTTCACCACCACCACCACAACAACCCCCACCGTCGTCGCCAAAACCATCGGAGCTCACACCACAAACATTTTTTCGATGCCCATTTTCGTCTCTCTATATCAAATCCACCCCCAAAACAATTGATACTTCTAATCAAGCAGCAATTTTGTGAACGTGTATGAATTCTAATTGGGGCAAACCAACATTTGTATTGTTGGTACCATTCTAATTAGGGCAACGCAACAGCTTAAATCTACTACTTGGCTCGCCACCAGTCCTTCTGTACCAATGGCCTTGGCCAATTTTTCGACTGCCTCCAGACTAGATTTGGTGGTATCATATTGGCAGCCGTGATGATAAATTCGAAGGCGAAGACCAATAAGGAATCGCCGGCAAGAACCGCCACATCCTCGCTGAATACTTTATGATTAGTGGGCTTTCCATGGTGAAGATCATCATTATCCATACAAGGCAAATCAACGTAAATAAGTGACACAGTGTTGATCATTTCCACTGCATAGGCGGCAGACTGGTGGCCTCCCACCAGCTTACAAGCGGCGATACATAACATTGGGTGCACCATCTTGCCACTTGCCAACAAAGAATACTGCACTGCTTCGTGGATCTTTGGTGGATTCTTTACAGAAACAGCTTCATCCATTGCCTTGTTCACATAATTGGCCTTTTCAATCATATATTCCTTGAAATTGAAGGTGGTTCGCTCTTTCTGAGTCCCCATTATTTCTTTTTCTTTGGAGATAATGGCTGATAAAGAGAGAGACGAAATGGGCCAACAAAGAATACAGCATTGCTTCTTCTAGTTGATGGCAGCAGTTTGTGGTGTGAGCTCCGGTAGTTTTGGCAGCGACGGTGGTGGTGGTGGTGGTGGTGGTGGAGGAGGAAGAGGCTGAGGGAGGGGAAGGAGAAGAAGAGGAGAGAGAAACATTTTTTTATTTTTATTTTTGGTTATTTTTAATATTTAAATCATTTATTTGGACTTTTTTGTATTTTTTAAAAAATTTAGGAGTAAGATTGCAATTTATTCTTTATTTTATTTTATTTTTTTATATAGGAGGGTATATTGGTCATTTTAAGTTAAAAATAGGTCAAAATGACGTTTTCCACAATGAAACGTTGAAATATGAGTGAAAATGCAAAAATTTGAAACGTATAGACGTTTTGCACACTACATGCCAAACGTATGGATGTTTTGTGCTATTAAACCTTTCCGTACGTATTTAGCTCATCGTCAAATACGAACCCTAATGGATTTGATCTCTACACATATAATTCGGTACACGCTTTATTTAGATGACAAAAGTCTAATTACTTAATTCTTTATTAGATCACTTTAATTTTTGGCTTAACTTCAAGACATTATTTATATACAATTAATTACATATGTCGGCCCGCATGACAAATTAAATAATTTCCCAACAATCTCTCACTTAGGTCACATATGTTACCTTGTAAATATGTATAACCTTATGAACTCAAAATTTTCGCTATCATAACAAAAAGTATCTCTAAATAATCTCGTTCATTGATTATATCAAAATATGATTAAGGCGGTATTCATTACAAATATCATAATTAAACCATCAATGGTCATGTACATCAACACAATCAAATGACACAGATCAAGTGTGGATGTGTAGCACGAAAATTACATGCAATGTGATCCAAAATGCTTATTTTCAACTGGTCCTACTTTATTAACTGAATACTTTATTACTGAAATAAGCTTGAATGTGCACAACCAAAAATCATGTGTCAGAAAGGCAACATCCAAAATTACCAACTCCCATTAAACTAGCATATTATCAAAATTTACAACACAAATGTGAGCGATGTGCTCATGAAAGACTTTGGATGGTAAACCTTTAGTGAATGGATCTGCTATAATGGAGATTGTCCCAATATGTTCTATAGTAACCGACCATTTTGTACTCTTTATTTAACAACTAGGAATTTGATATATATAAATTTAGATTTTGTTGAACTTCTATTGTTATTTGAATACAAGACTTCTAACTTCTTGTCACAAAATAGCTTAAGTGGTCTTTCAATTCCATGTATAATCCGCAGCCCAGTGACAAAATTCCATAGTCATATTCCTTGATTGGATGCCTCATAACGCACTATAAACTCCGATGCCATGGTTGAAGAAGTTATGAGTGTCTTTTTACACTCTTCTAGAATATAGCTCCTTCAGCCAACAAGAAGACATAACCCGATGTGGATTTCCTACTATTTTGACAACCAGCAAAATCAGAATCAGCATAACCAATGATCTCCAATTGGTTTGATTTTCTATATGTGAGCATGTAATCTTTTGTTCTCTGTAAATATCGCATAACCCGCTGGCTGCCTTCCAATGATCCATCACATGGTTACTTAATTATTTACATAACATTCCAACAATGAATGTTATATCTGGACGTGTGCATACCTGAGCATAGATTAAACTCACAATTGCTGAAGTATATGGAATTTTCTGCATCTCCTTTACCTTCAAGGTCATTATTAGGGCATTGATTGATATTAAATTTGTCTCCCTTACCAACAGAGGTATCACCTGCTTTACAATCATGCATCCCAAATCTCTTAAGTACTGTATCGATATAACTCTTTTGTGATAATCTAAGAATACCCTGAGAATTGTATGTATCTGAATATCTAATACAAGAGATGTGTCACCAATAACTTTCATCTCAAAATTCGTTGATAGAAATCTCTTGGTTTCATACAATAAATTTATATTATTGCAGGCAAACAATATGTCATCAACATACAATACCAGAAAAATATACTTACTTCCCACTGAACATGTGGCATACACAACAATCATCAACCACATTCATCTCAAATCCAAATGAAATGATTATTTGATGAAATTTGTGATACCATTGACGAGAAGACTGCTTAAGCCCATAGATAGATTTTTTTAATTTGCAAACAATTTTCTTTGAGTCTCTTGACACAAAGTTTTTTGGTTGCACCATATATATCGTCTCGTCAATGTCACCATTGAGAAACATCATCTTTACATCCATCTGATGTAGCTCAAGATCTAAATGTGCCACAAGTGCCATTATAATCCTGAAAGAGTCTTTCGTTGAAATTGAAGAAAAAGTCTCTTTGTAAAATCGGTGCATTCACTTTGAGTAAAGCCATTTTACAACAAGACGGGTCTTATATCTTTCCACATTACCATTCAAATCACTCTTGATTTTATATATCCATTTGCAACCAATGGATTTCGTACCTTCAGGCAACGGGACAAGTTCCTAAACGTCATTATTTTTCATGGACTTTATTTCCTCATCCATGGTATCAATCCACTTTTCGAAATTTTTCATTTGCATTACTTGATGAAAGTTGATAGGATCTTCTTCCATAAATCCAATGACATCCTCATGTTCTTGGAGAAATACTAAAAATTCATCCGAAATTACGTTTCTCCTTTATCTAGTGGATCCTTTTAATGACATTTATTTTTGAGGTTGTAGAGTTTTTCTTCTGGAACAATCTCTTAATTGTTTATAGGGGGTTCTAAAATATTGTCTCGATCCGAAATTGCTTCTTGAATAAGATTTGGAGTAATAATTTGTCATCGATCCTGATCATTGTCAATTGCAATAGAAGGGATGTTTATATGCTCCTCCTCAAAGGCAACATCTCTAACTTTATCTCACCCCCACAAACTCCACATCCTCAAAGAACCGAGCATTTTCCGTTTCGAAAATTGATTTGGTAGTAGGATAATAAAATTTGTAACCCCTTGACCTTTCAGAGTATCCAATAAAATAGCAACTGACAGTTCTATAATCCAGTTTCTTTTCTGATGGCCTAGCATCAGCTGGACAACTCAAAATGTGTAAGTGCTTTAAACTAGGCTTTTTGCATGTCCAAATCTCATAAGAGGTTTTGACAGTTGCTTTGCTTGGAACTTTATTAAGAATATAAGCTGCAGTTTTTAATGCTTCTCCCCAAAGAGATTCTGGTAAGGTGAAATGATTAATCATACTCCTTGCCATGTTTTTAAGTGTTCTGTATAATCTTTCAGCAACACCATTCATGTTAGGAGAACCTGGCATGGTGTACTATTGGACGATGCTACATTCTTCTAGGAATTTAGTAAAAAGCCATGGACATTGTTCTCCTAGTCCGTCATATATGCGATAATATTCACCGCCAAGGGCTGGTCTGACGTGTTTTATTCTTTTGTCTAGTTGATTTTCAACTTCAACCTTATAAGCCTTGAACACATATAATGATTGAGATTTCTCATGAATGAGATACAGGTAACGATAACGGGAATAATCGTCTATGAACGTAATAAATGACTGTTGACCATTCCAATAAACAGAAGGGAATGACCTATAGATATCCGTATGAATGAGTTTTAAGATGTCCGAAATCCTATTAACACCTAATCTCTTTATGTTTGTTTCCCCTTAATGTAATTTACACAAACACTTGAATCTAAAAAACTGAGGGAATCAATTTTTCAATTCTCTTTTGAGAAATGTGACTTAAACGCTTGTGCCATAATGAAGCGAAATTCTTATTGGTTAATTTACGTCTAATACATTGTGAATTCACATGCAAGGTTTCATTATAAGAAACAATCGAATTAAGCAAGTATAGATTATCATATATAGATAAAAAACCGTTACCCACAAGATTTGAATCCAAAAAAAGACTGAATTTATTATTTTCAAATGAACAAGAATAACCAAATTTGTCCAAAACAGAAATAAAAATCAAATTCCATCTAAAAGACAGTACCACAAAAGTCTTTTTCAAATCCAAATAAAAATTAGTCTTAATAATAATATAAAGTTCTCTATAGCCTATACTTTAACTGATTTGTTATCGCCCGCATAGATGAATCTTTTAGCATCATTTGACTTTTGGCTATTCAGGCAACCCTGTATAGACATACTTATATGAGTAGTGGCACTAGAATCAATCCACCAAGTATGCCTAGGTACTCAAACTAAATTAATATCAAAGTAAGAAATGTATCTTTCTTTATACGCCAAGCGTGATATTTCTTTTCAAGTGTCACGGGATTCCACAAAAGAAACAACCACATGATTCATCCTTTTCAGGCTTTCGTTGCTTCTTTTGAATTGGACCGAGTGCAGCTTCTTTATTCTTTCTTCTCTTGAACTTATCCTTAGAGGTAGTAGCCAAGTAAGCACTTTCAATCAGCTCTTGCTTCAACATTTCTTCTTCTTGTACACAGTATGAAATGAGTTCATTTAGAGTCTACTTCACCTTTTAACAGTTATAACTGACCTTGAATTGATTGTATTGTGCAGGAAGAAAAATTAAAACCAAATGCACAATCAAATAATCAGATAGCTCAAGCTTTAGTGTTTTCAATTTTAAAGCAATATGAGATATCTCCATGATATACTCCCGAATATTTCATTTAGCTTTATACCTTAGTAAAACTAAATTCGCCAAAAGTGTACTACTTTCGGCCTTATCGCTTTTTGCAAAATGTTTTACAATTTCATCAAAAAATTCCTTGGCAGTAGTTACCTTGTCGGACATAGCACTCCGGAATGATTCTGAAATACCACGCTTCATGATCATAAGACTCATACGGTTTGAATGATCCCACTTATCAAAGTCCATTTTTTTCATCAGCGAAACTTTTATCCGTAAGTGTAATGGGTTGTTCAGTCCTTAACTCAAGGTCTAAGTCCATGCAATCAAGAACGATTAGAACGTTCTCTTTCAAGTCCTTAAAGTTGGTTCCATTTAGCACGAGAATAGAGTTGATGTTTGCAAAAATTGTAGAAGCAGAAGAGTTAACTAAATAGAGGACAAAGACAAAAAAATATGTTCACATTAGAATCCATATTAAACAATTAATTAATTCAAATAATGGTAAATCTCATCATAAGAGATTGAGCACAACATTGATATTTAGTTTTTCGAAAGAAATGACAACTTGTAAGTGGTACTCTTGGTGTAGTAAATAAATATTGACAATAAATTATGTCAAACAATAAACCTGTATTTGAATCGATTTATTGTTCACATACAACAAAAGCTTACAATTGTAAAATATTTATTACCACAGGTGTACATAAAATTCAGTCAAATATTTACCTTCCTTTGGGCCTGTGAGTTGAAAGCCCAAGAATAACTAACCAAGAAAGGGGTAAATTGGTTTTTAAAACTTTTTCAAAGAACTAATCTAAATTCAAGTAAGTAAAGACTAAATAAATTAATTCAAATAGTAAGCATAAATATAAAAGCGATAAGTAAAAGAAAGAGATGATACAAACGATATATTTATGGAGGTTCGATCCCAAATTTGATCTACGTCCCCCGTTACCAAGCTTTCTGTCACGAGTAAGGCCTTTTCCACTATCGTAATTGAATTGTGGCGTAATCCAACATTTTACAACGCTTTCGATAACTTACAAACAAGAAGCACCGATCCTTATAAAATGTTGAGCTTTACGGGATCTCAACACGACCCTCACTATTGGATTTTACGGGACCTCAATATGACCCACACTATTGAGCCTTACTGGACATCAATATGACCCACAATTCAAAATGAGTTTACAAGTTAAATTTTCTCTTCTTAATGAATAATAGATTCAAAGTTGAGAATAAAAAGAGAAGAAGACAAACACTTTGATAGATGTCAATAAATATGGCTCAAGTGTTGGA
>CAIGRN010053946.1:0-21762 GCA_903798345.1 Fraxinus anomala
TCATTGACTTTTACAACTCTTTTGTAACAATCATATTCTTTTACAATAACTTTTTTGTCTAAATAATTGGCAATACAACTAAAAACCCAACAATCTCTCTCTTTGATATTTTGTGACAAAACTATACAATACAAGTCAATGATGTAAAAACAAAACCAATCTACCCAAACTCAAACTGAATATTTATCTCTTGTATTTCTTGAAACTTGTTTCCTGAAATTAATAACTCACATACTAAGTGTAAAAACACGTGATACATGAAATATAATAATTGAAATAGACTATCATATGCTAGTTAGATTGAGAAACAATACTAATGTTAATCAAAACACCAACTAAAATATTAATATCACAAAATATCAAAACTAGAAAAAGTTAAGCATTCAAAAATATCATCTCCCATTCAAAAACATCTCCCATTTACTANCATATGCTAGCTAGATTGAGAAGCAATATTAAGATTAATCAAAACACCAACTAAAATATTAATATCACAAAATATCAAAACTAGAAAAAGTTAAGCATTCAAAAATATCATCTCCCATTCAAAAACATCTCCCATTTACTACAAAATGGGTTAAAATAAACTACAAAATAAACTAAAATTTAAATGCATCTCATCATCTCTCCCCTTTTTTGTCACAAATGACGAATGTAACAACAATATTAAATAACTCAAAGATGTAGTTGATAACATGCACAAGCATAATCAGTTATCATCGAACTTTCCCACATACCGAGTTCAAGTCAAATTGTATAAGTGATTTATGTGTGTTAAGTGCCACTAATTCCTTGTGATCAAGATTACAAACCTTATATTTATGAGAAAGAACATGCTAAACATTACTATTAAATAAGTTTGTTCCTCTACTAATGAAAGTTAAACAAATACTGTATATTAAGACCTATAAATGAAGCGTATTTTTCATGTATATTATTATTTTCTCCCTTTACTTTGAGTATATATCATTTTAACATAATTTATATTTTTCTTTTTAAGCTTATCATTTTTCTTTTCAATTTTTCACATCTTATTTGCAGATTTTTCTCCATTAAGCGACTAAAATGACCCATGTAATGAGATTTGACCATATGACATCAGGTTTTGAAAAACAGCTCAAACTTAATTACTCAAGTCAAATAGGGTTGGAAGAAAAGTATAAAATGAAATATTTTTATTTGATTTAAGGGGATATACTAGATATTATGTCTACTAAATTAAGATCAATTCATGTTCAAAGTCACTTTACCAACAGTTGGCGACCATCCCAAATCTCACACACGCGGTCAAGACTTACTCACAAGATCATAGTGTGTGCAGCGCAGATGGTACATGAAGAAACTTATACTAAGTACTCCACATCAACCTAAACAGAGTAATGAAAAATATGCTACAGCATATCAATTAAACTCATACTTGGTCACAACACACATGTTCAAGTAAATCATATATGATGCAGTAGTAAAAATTTTCACGCTATTTTTTTATTTTTCAATTTCTTTTTTTATTTTTAATTTAAAAAAACAACTAACCTAAAAAGTAAAATCAAACAAAAAATAAGAAGCATGCATTAATGAATAAATCAGTTAAAAAGCACAAATATGCATCAAAAGTACCGATCAATTACATATACAAATGCTCTTACATTTAAGAGCACCATAATCAATTTCTAAATTTTCAGATCACTCTTTTTATCCAAACCTGACTAGTAGAAAACTTATCCCAAGTCAATTCTGTCATAAACTTGGTCAAATGACTCACTTGATTAGTAAGGAAGTTAATTCGGCCATCAAAATCCCGATTTTTAACTCTAATGTAATTCAGATTTCTATTTCTATTCAGAAATTTATGACACCAAGACCTTATATGTCATAACTCACCACAATTGAATATGTAGGAATAAATTTAGAAACAATTCTAGATTTCAAGTTTTGAACCTTAGGTGGAAGAAATCTATGTTGTATTGATGATTTCGGTCCTCGGACACCTACATTCTTGGTCGCGTTTCTATTCAATAGCTTACGACATTCAAGTCTTATGTGTCTTATTTTACCACAATGGTGACACGTGGGGATGAACCTAGGAGCAGCTCTAAGTTTCAAATTTTGAACTTTAGTTTTTGAGGCAAGTACAAACTTATTGTTAGAACATGATGTAGTATGAAAATTTGTTTCATTATCATCAAAATCTTTTTTATTCCCAACTGGTTTGTTCAGACCTATCATATTATCAATTATTTTAGATCTCGAAAAAAAATTGAAGTTGAACATTTGATTTTCCAATATCACTCGTAAGAGATTTAACCTTAATGTCTAAAGACTTTTTCTCACCCCTTAATTAATTTAAACATCTAGTCGACTCCTCAAGTTTGGCTATAAGGTTTTTTTTTTCTAATTCAAGTATGTTAACTTTTTTAAGCACGGCTTTATTTATCTTCTTATTCTTAATACTCCCTTCGAATAACTGTTCATAAGCCTCCTGAATTTTCATATCATACTCATATCTCGAATAAGAAATTGATTGGCTCATCTACACAAAATTTTGGGTCAAAGATTGCTATTAGGTTCTGATACCACTTGAAAGTTACTAGTTCAACCCTAAAATCACTTAATAAATAAATAATGCGGAATTAAATTTATCAATTAAAAGCAACAAGTCACTTTTTAATTATTCTAGATGTTTTATCCTATGTTGAATTGCCGTAATAAACAATTAAAGTAGTAAATAACAAAATATTTGATGACAAAGAAAACCCTCAACTGGATAAAAATTTAGGGACCAAGCTATAGACAATAAGAACTTACAGTATGATTCAGTCTAGAAAATTCACTAGACTCACTGATCTCATTTCTGCAATTTTCAAGACCTACTGGAACGTGTTCCACTCGCACATGCTCTCGATCTTCTAAAATTGTTTATCTCTTGTGGAACACCAAGAACGCCTCGTTCTTGTACTATTCTCGTGCTCTGGTCCAACCTCCCTCAAATATCAGCAACTCTTGAATGCTATTGAGAAAGTACATTCCTGATAATATCTAATAAGTATGTATTTTGAATTATAAGAATTTTGATTTTTTTTCCAAACTCGTGGTTGAATGATCTCAAGAATAAAAAGGCTAATCTCAAATTTTGGATATATTCTTGGATCTTAGAATGATGTTATGAATATGTAAAATAATGATCAACCACCATTTTCGGACATTCATAGGGTATGAAATATATAGAGAAAAGTATTTGGGATTAAAGTGATTAAAAAATCAAGTGTTTGAAGCAAAACAGATTTCCGAACGTCGATCGTTGCTCGAGCGCCAAGCCAGTGACAGGCGAGCAACAGCTGAGCATTCATCAGTATTTTTATCATAACTTTCTCTCCTGATTTCTGATTGAGATGATTCGAAATGCGCTGGAAAGCTAACTCAAAAGGCTATAATTCTTCTAAAAATAGCCTTGTCCAAATTTCAATTTTTCCATCTGAAAAATGCGTTATAACTGAGAATTTGGAACATAACTTATGCGGCTCTTTGATACTCTTTAAACTTCTAATTGTATTCTCTTGATCATATGTGATCTTCTTGGACATCTTGAACTCCTTCAAAGACTATACTACCCTTTAAAAGATTCCTTAACTTTTACAACTATTTTGTATCAATCATATTCTTTTACAATAATATCTTTGTCTAAAACATTGTCAATACAACTAAAAACCTAACATACACCAGGTTTTTCTAGCTAGTGGTAAAGGTTTTGTTTTGTAACCCTAAAATCTAAGTTCAAACCCTAAAAGCACTATTAATTTCCATTTTCTTCGAAAATTTTGCACAAATAGTCTAAACTTTTGTACATGAATACATCATTAATCTTTAAACTCAGATTTTTCAGTCCCTAACCTTTTTATTTGCTTTGTTTGTCCTATTCATCATCATCATCATCATCATCATCTTCTTCTTCTTCTTCTACTTCTTCTTCCATTTTTCTTTTAAACCTGCTTTCCCAAACCCAAAATCTTGATTCCACCACTAACTTCACATATTTCGTGAGTAATTGGTATTGACGGGATAAGAGTTAATTTTGCTCTAAAAAGAAAAAAGAGAGTGAGTGCGTTTTAAAATGCCAGTTACTTCGAATTGTGAGTGTTTGAAGAAGTAAATTAAAACAATTTTAAATATAAGATTGATATCATTCTTCAAACTCTAAAGAAAATAAATCAAAAGAGCTGCGTGCATTCACTTGATTATTACTGTTCTATTAGAAAGATTATTCTGTTTAAGAAGCAACTCGTGAAAATTCTAAAGATAAAAAATATATTAATACTAGACAATATCACATCGAACGCTCTATGTCCCATTTTGAGCCTCTGTTTATATATCTGTCCACATCTACTAGTGCAGCTTCCTCCTCCACCTCTCTCCTCCGCTGGACCGCTTCCGTCCGACATCCACGGGGGAGCATGATTTAAACACCACGCTTTGTATCTCCAGAGGGAAATTCACAATTGCCTTGCTGCCGCGCAGCTCAAAAGCCGCCTTGTCGTAGGCTTTTGCAGCCTCAATGGCTGTGTCGAATGTCCCCAACCAGATACGCGAGCCGCGCCGCTTGGGGTCCCGGATCTCCGCCGCATACTTGCCCCACGGACGCTGTCGGACTCCTCTATAATGCCGATTCTCCTCCGCGCCTGAGTTCTTCCGAGTTGACACTGATACATCGATCCACTCAAGCTGTGGCAATTTGATGTCCAGCGAAGGCTTCCGATTGTTAGAATTTAGTGCTCTTTGTGTAGTGAAATCTATTACTTGACTTCGCTCAAAAAAATATGATCGAGAGCTTGAAAAATCGGAGAAATAAGTAGAGTAATCAGAGCTAGAAATCCAAGATTCATTGCTTGAAGATTGCGAGCAAAATGAATCCGACAGAGTCAGAGAGCTAGAAACCGACAAAGTCATGTTAGAGCTGCTTTGATTTTCGACATCAGTAGCAAATGAAATTTCTCTAGTAGAAAACTCTTCGAGAAGATGCATTCTTATTTGCTCCAATGCTGAGACTTCTGCTGGCGTTGCCATCTAGGTTGCACGGAAACTTCTCAAAAGATTAGTATCTTTATTCAGAACACATTCAAGAATTTAGGAAAGAGTGGAAACATCTGAAGAAGGGCCGTGAAATATAGAAAGGAAGAGGTATATATTTATAGACAAGATTCTTCTGTATGGTTAGTGGACTTGATTATGACGAAGCTATTTCCTAGTTTCTTCTATATGTGGTGGACATTTTGTATAGAATAATATGTAGTTCATGTTTAGGATCATGCCAAGTATGTATAAATGTTGGCACATTAATTTACATCACACGAGTTAACAGATTTTAATATATTGATTTTGACAACGCATTTTTCAATCAACTGCTAGATTGTTTACACATAGGGGGGTGTCAATCAAAGTGCACACTTTATGTGTAAAAAATAGTTTAATTCTCATGTCTAAACATTATATTTTAAGAATTTATTTTGTAAAAAGTGTTTTTATTTTTAATTGACATTTAAAATTATTTTGAATTTAAAAAGTAGGAAATTTTTTTACTTGAAGTGAATTTTTTATTTAAAGAATGTTATGTAGAAAATGAGTTTAAGAAAAAATAATGAGTTTTTAATAATGAAACTCAAACATGGGCTTAATTGTTGTTGTTGTTGTTATTATTTTGTGATTGAATGGTTAATTTATTTTTCTATTTAAATATTTTTTTTCTCTCTACAATATAATATTATTAAGCCCTTGTTTGGTCCTCCATTATTTTCAAAGTACATTTTTCTCTCTCTTATTTTTAACTATACATTTTCAATAAAATAATATTACAAGCAAATTCAGATTTTTTTCTTATTTTTAACCACACATTTTTCAATAAAATATTATTTCAAAATGCATTTGAACAAAAAAGGGCTCAAACAGACGCTAACTGCGGACTTTGTACTAGGCATCTTTGGTTTCCAAAAATGCATAAATTCACATTAATTAGTTAATCCCATTCTTTAATCAGTGGACGAGAACATGTTTGAAAAATGTTTATAAATTATTTAAAGATTATTGTTAAGTAGGTAGTACTTCTGTGTTCATCTAAATGTGTAAATAAATTTTAATTTGCGTGTTTGCAAATATGAGCTGAACATGAGAGGTTTTAGGCCCCTACATTATTGCTTATAATACAATTACTCCGACACAATAATCTAAATAAATTATTTATTAAACTTCGAAATACTCTCTTCACGTATTTCATTTATTTGCAAATCCATCAATTTTTACGTGGTAGGTTCAACAATACCTATACATGTACATGTGGAAGTACAGAGAGAAAAACAGTGTTCTAAAATGCGTTAGCGTGACGATACGTGGAAGTCAAGTTATGGGCAAGACGAACTTAGGCGAGACATATGGGTAAAAAACGTAAAAGGATGTTTTCTTTTTTTTAATATTATTTTAATTTTTAATCAATCAAAAAATCATTTAATAATTGAAAATAATACTTATCAAACATCTAAAATAGATTTGTAGAAACTTATACATTTTTTCAAAAGTTTCCAATAAAAATATAAGTTTCAAATGTAAATCAACATTTAAGTTTTAAACAAAAAGATAAATTTCAAATGTAAAACAATCTTTAAGCTTTAACTTAAAAATATTGTACAATTTTTTTTAAAAAAAATGCTCCCAGACGCGCATAAGCGATCAACGATTGCCGTCACTAAATAAGTGGCTTGACATTTCTACCGTGCATCACACCTAGTCGCGTCTTTTAAAACACTAGAGAAAAGGGAGGCCAACATGAATCTCAGAATTAGGGGTGTAGTCGATACTCCCAAATCAAATGGAGAATTAATCTATGGTTGATTTTGTAACAAATAAATAAAAATTTCTATTTGTACCTCGTAAAAAATCCATTTTGTTAACGGTTGTGATACATGTACATAATAGTTTATATAATGATTCATATACACATAATGTGGTGAAATATGATTGAGTCAGAATTTCTTCAATCAAATAAAAAAAAAACTTCATCACTCTCTTTTTAACATTTCATCTGTATGTAAACTATTATATAACTCATATATAAGTAGCACTATTCTTTTGCTAAACGTAGCTATTGACACATGTATTTATGACTTAATTTTGTAAGAAAATTAACATTTTATCTATTAACGCGAGTTAGCCCCAACTTGTCATCTATTTTTTCAAAACTCTTTTTTCTCGAACCATTTTCAACTACACATTTAGACAATAAAATATTTTGTGCGTAAATACAAAAATTTTTCCTATCTTTCGACCAAACACTCTCCAAAACTCATTTTCTCAAAAAAAAAAAAAAAAATCTCTTTTAATATCTGCCGGATAGAGTTTTAAACCTTGTTTGAGCCCCATTATATCAAAATTCATATTCAGCCATACATTCCAAAAAAATACTATTTCAAAAACATTTTTTCCGGGCTTAATTTGATTATAAAAGGTCTTTTAAATCCAATTCAAATATGATTTTTGTCAGGTGCTATTTGAGGATATAGCCATAAGACAGTCAAAGAGACTGTATTTGAGCTCATTGTTTAAAATAAATATATGTCTGTGATTCAGAATTTTTTTGAAATTACGTGTAAAATTATTTTAGTAAAAAATACATGATTGAAATTAGTTTGAAAACGAAAATTAAATAATGAAGTTCAAACATAGACTAATATTTGTACTAATATAAGTTGCGCCCATTGGATTTGACAATTACGTTGTTATAAAATGAAAATGATTGCAGACCAATTATTTAAATTATAGTTGTCATTGCAAGATCCACAGTTCTAGGTCTGTGTTTATTCATTTGATGCAAAGAAAATGCAGTCATCGTGGGCTGCGTCAACGCAAATTTTTGTGGCACCCTTGGAAAGTCAGGGTCGAATATGCACTTTGTTTAAAGCATACGATTTCATCGCCCCGCTTGATAAGAATTAAAATTAAATTTTTAAAAAATTGATGAAATATGTGAATGAAAACTTATGAGATCTATATAAATATATGATTAATTGCTAATTTTGATTTAAATTAAAATCTAATTTTTAATCCGTACCAAAAGATGGCATCATGTGTACATGTGAATGAAAAATAGTTATTTTTCGAATTTAAAAAATAGTAATTATATGACACAATATGTAATGTTCATCTTCCATAATTCTTGAATCTTGCAGCTATTTTATTTTATTTTTCTAACTATTGACATTTTTCGATTTTGCTTATGTTATTTTTTTATTTAAATTATCAACATTATTGTGGGATTTTTGTTTGATTTTCGAATATGAATTGCTGCATGTAGAGATGTCAACGATCCGAGCCGAGCCCGAGCCCAAAAAAAAAAAGCTCGAGCCAAGCCGAGCCCAAGCAAAAAAAATGAGGCTCGGCCCGAGCCTTAACGGGCCAAGCCGGCTCGGGTTTTTTAAAAAAAAAATAAAAATTCTGCTGCTTCAAAAAAGGCTGCCTGCAGGCAGCAAAAATGCTGCCTGCATGAATGTTTTTCCTGACCAGCAGGCAGCTACAATAGCTGCCTGCTGGGCAGATTTTTTAAGGGGAAAAAAAAAAAAAATTTCTTTTTAATATACGGGCCTCCGGCAGGGGCTCGTGCCAATGCCCCAAAATGGGGCTCTGCCCGAGCATAGGCTAGGTACGATCGAGCCCGAGCCGGGCCCGGCTCGAGCTTTTTTCGAGCCGAACCGGCGAGCCTTTTTGACATGGCTAGCTGCATGTATTAAATTCCAATTTCGTATCAAAAGAAAAAACTTCATGTAGAAAACCCATATTTAACTTTAACATACGAGGGATGCTTTCTTGGAGAGCGTTCCCCTATCAATATTTTTGACATATACTTTTGATAAAGAATATGTACTCTTAAATTTATACTAATCTAACGATCTTCACTAACTATATTAAAATTCTTTAAAAATTATATCCTCAAATAAAAAAATATCCTAATTACCTTTTAAAATCATCAATTATCGTATAAGAAGAAGTTTTCATGGGGGAAAAAATCACAATTCTACTCTCATTTCTTTTAAGAAGCGTTTTTAAGTTGGAAAGAAGAAGAAGGAGAAGAAGAATTCTCGAATAAGAAGAAGAATTCTCTCGTTCCATTTTTTTTTTTTTTTCCCATCTGTGATTGTTCTCTTCAAGAAGAAAGTTACATTGTCTATAGTAATTTTGTTTGAATCATATAACTGGTTTACTTGGATGGTTATGTATAGTTTTGTCATGTTTTACTTTTTCAAATGTCAAATGCCATTATTTTTCACTTATTTATTTGTATCGGAGCGTTGTGTAATCTTCATTTACTTTAAACCATAATACTCTTCTAATCATTCTCGTTCTATAAAATTTCGGAAGAAATCAATTCGATAATGTGCTTAATTTTAAGTACTTGGTGTTGGTGATATAAATTGAATCTTGCTACATGTACAATATTGGTTGACAACATCATACTTGACATCATCATATCCATCTATTTTAAAATACTGTTTTCTACATCACATGTTAGGATTTTGACAACACATAATTGTCAACCATTGTTGTCAACAAATATTGTACACGTAGCACTAGACCAAGAGTTCAGATTAATATAAATTTAAGGGATCGGATTATTTGTAAAAATTATATGTCAAAAATATTGGTAGGAAGAACCGTTCCCCTACTTTCTTATAGCATTTCAACACTTAAGTTATCTTTTCTTTCGCAACTATGTAAGTCTTGATTTAGCGAAAACATTATTTATCTGGCTACACATGCTGGTTTAGTAAATGAATAAAATACCACGTGAATTTTGTCCAAAAAAATGTTTGGATGATAAGAAGTCAAGTCTTAACTTTTTATTTTATATTTTTGGTACATTTTTTATTTTATATTCAGTTGCCTTAGAATTAGTTTGTGAAATAGTTTTCCAAGGCAGTGAGGAGCTAACGCAAGCAGTCGACTGAATAATATTAAAGCAAAAGAATTAAAGTATAATTATATTTTAAGAGGTCTTATAAATCCAATTCAAAGGAACTGACCCACCTACTCTGCAGACTACGGTCTTGCTGTGGATCAACTTATTTCATAATTTATTAATCATAAGTGAAAAGTGACTGCAGAACTACTTAACCAATTTTTTTAATTTTAATTTTGGACTAAAAGTTCTTCCTATAATCCTAGGCTTTGGTATATGCTCAAGGAAGCAAAGAAAATGGCAAAAGAACAATAAAAAAAAGCCACCAGTTTGAATTACCAGTTAAGAATACGTGGGAAATTTTTTTAATAATGTCGTGACTTTTTTTTTTTTTTTTTAATATTGAAACTTTAAACCTAAACGAATACTTCGATAGAAAATGGCCGTTAGTCTTACAAATTATACATATGATATATAGCATAAGTTCATCTACGTTTAACTTGGATGTTTTAGTAACACCCAAAAATTCAATATTCATCATTACCATTGACTAGAAAGTTTGACACGCGAAATATTATAAAAATAAAAATAAAAAAATTGATGAAAAATAGCACTATATGTGTAGTCACAACATAATTGCTTATCACTAATAAAATATGACAGGTTTATGCCCTTTGGGAATTATTTGGAACCTATAAAAGGTGAAGTCTCGACTACGAGAAGCCATTTTTCAATTTGAAAAATAGTACACGATGATGAAGCTAACGTGCATGGGCTGTGCAAAAGGGGAAAAAAAAAACTCACTGAGTACTCGTAAAGTAAGGATTGAGTCTAAAATAGGAATAAAAATGTCGTAATTTGGATCAATTTGAGTTATGTAATTTTTTTCTATTGAAAGTTTTAAATAATAATAGTTCAACTCAAAGTTGTAAAAATTAATTAATCTAATCAAAACGCACTACAACAAAAATGTTATTTTGCGACAAGATATTTTGCAATATATATAGCAATAAGTGATTTAGCACGACATGTTTTTAAGGTTTGTTGCAAATATTGATATGAGTAAAATAAGTATCAAAAAATATAAGGTGACATTAAAAGTTGTTGTGAAATATGAGAAGGCGCGACAAAAAATAAAGATTGTCGCAAAAAAGTAGAGAAACAAGGCGCCAAAATATTTTTGGTGGGAAACTTATGGCGACAAAACTTTTATTTTTTGTAACAAATTATTTGTAATGTAATAAGGTCTACTTTTTGTGACAAGAAATACTTGTTGCTAAAAATTCTATAGATGGAGGAAAAAATCGCTATGAGAAAAACTATTTTTTGCAACGGACAAAAAACATTGTCCTAAGTCTTTCACAACGTTCACCCGTATGTTGTAAGCTCTAATATTGTTTTAGAGTAGAAGGATACGGCAACGTACAATACATGTTGTAAAATGCCTCAAATGTACGTTGTTGTTAAGTTTTTGCGACATACTTTGTCCGTTGCTTTTATTATATTTTTCAACGCTCTTTACTTGTTGTCTTAACTTTTTTTTTGCAACATTCTTTATTTTTTTGCAACAAGTATTTATTTTTTCATCTAGCTAAAGATTACAATTTAATATGTAATATAATTGTTTTTTATTTTAACTAATTTTGATCAAGAGGAAATTTTTTATAATAAAAGTGCTATAAAATTTCAAGAAAAAATTTATCTCCAACAAAAAATCATTAAACGATTAAACTTTCAATCACATAATTACTTACAAAAAGAACTACTAGGTTTTACCAATCCATAATGAAAAATAGATGTCTCAACAACAAATTGTAATTCATATATTATCAGCATGTGATGACATGTTGAATATTGTTGTTAGTTCAAATTGTTGTGAAGATGTGTGTTGACCCCAAAAAATGAATCAACACATGTCGGGCCCACTCTTATCACGTCAAGCACGATTCCGACACGCTTTTATCGGAATGACGGCATTAGTCGGTTGGGAATGAGCGCACTTTTCGGCAAGAGACGAAAGCGTTCGGGTTCCGACAAGTAGAACAAGAGACAATCGCGCTAACAACGATCGCCGGATAAAAATCAAACTAATCTATGTAACACCAACTAGGAATATATGGAAGGATAGATAAAAAGCATACATCAATTTCCATATTGTATGTTGGAGTTTATATGGAATTCTTAAGATTTTATGTTTATATTTCAAATATGTGATTGTCCATTTTCCAATCCATTCTTCAACCCCTATGAATTACATGAAAATCCTTATTTATACTACATTGGCCGACGTAGTGTCCATTGAATCAGAACCACGTGGCCTCATCTCCTTAATAGAGGCATCACATCACCGTCTATTCATTACAATTAATACTTGACAAGAGGTTTGCCGTTCTAGTTGTAGGCTGACACACGACACCCTTTATTACAGATATCAGATCAATCAATTCTAAAAGATCTCTAAATGGGAACAACGTCGGCTTTAACGTGGACTAGGGTCAGCTTTAGCTCAAGGACCTCTGGCAGCTTGAAGGGACTTCTGCTTCGGCATAGAAAGACGTCTGCCAGACTTGTTTGAAGGACCTATCTCTTAACTTCAACTTTGTCAACTCTTCTCCTTGACCTTCCTGACTTTTCGGCTGGCTTCTTGTCCATGTGGACTGGCTGCCTACATAGTTATCAACGTGGCAGTCCGAGATGGGCCTCGAAATTGGGGAGTAACAACGTGCCAACTTGACCCGATACAAAATTATGTAAAATATTTCCGATGGTAAAATTTCATTGCTAATAAGAAAAAATTAAAAACATATTAAAAATTTAGCAATAGTTGGACCGATTCCATTTGGCAACATTTATACATCGTTACTCAAGTGATGACACGATAAACTCTCCGTGTTACAAAATAAACTTAATTACAAACATCACTTGTTACATAATAAATTATACAAAATAAACTTAATTACAAACATCACTTGTTACATAATAACTTGTACTTCAAATGTTGAATATCTTAAAATATATTATGCGACATATCGAATGCATTTGTAAATCATATTTGGTGACAAATATGACCTACTATTAAAGATATATTACTACGAGTATGTTCTGTTGCAAAATAAAATAGGTAACAAAAGTTGTACTTTTAAAATAATATTTGCAACAAATATTTTTTGGCAAAACATTTATTGGAATAATCGTTGCAAAAAATTGACTTATCGCCCTTTTAATTTTTCGCGACAAATATCTTCTTGCTATTTTGTACTTTTCACTTCAAACAAATAATATTGCGAATTTATTAATGCAATGAATAAACGAAAGTTGTCGCAAATTACATTCCGTGACTCATATAGCGGTTGAAGCAATATGTCAAAACTCAGAATGTGGGGAACAAAACTGCAGTCACCCCAAGGATGATCAAATTCACTAGGATTCCGTGAGACTCTTGTTCTCAGATCAAGGCACAATTTGATCACTTAAGGTGATTACACAAATATGCACAACAGGAGTGAATATGCAGACTCAGGGGGTGAGAAAAACAGTGATAGAAGATGCAAACCAGATGGGTGGTCTAAGATTAACCACCAATAGACAAATCATAGTGCAATAGGGAAGATAGAAAGTCACAGCAGAGGGGCGGTGTTCCCCAAATAACCACAAAGGAGATCAAGAACAAGAAATTACGAACACCAGACACCTCTCTCAACCAAAACTTCAGATTAATACTTACAAAACCTCAAATCGAAAGAAAACCAGAACTATGGCTTCCTGATTTTTAGGCGATCGAAGACTGAAAATTAATTTTTCAGCCTCCAAAACTCGATCGAAGACTCAACACCAGCCAAGAGAGGCTCTGATACCACTGTTATACAAAACTTACAAGAAAAGAATAAAGATCTAAAAACTCGATCACCTATTACAAAAGTTTATCCCTAACAAAACCACTAAACACCAAGGAATCACATAACGAAGGCTCAGAATAAGGTACCCTTATGATTCAACATCGTGAAACCCAGATTCATCCAAGAACCCTTACGATACACAGTAAACGTGAAGCTTCTTCTATGAGCCAGAAGAGTTAAACGCTACCAACAACAACACATTATCTATTCACCAAATCTCACACAGAAATCACACTCAAAAAACAGATTCAAGAGATCCTCACAGAAAAAGATGAATTGGAGAAAACACAGAAGTCTCTAGAAACTCTCGAGAAAATAGAGAGAAAACAAAAATGAATTCTAATCTGAAAACCATTCGAATCCAAAAATATCAAGGCATCGAGATTGGTAGCAACCCATCCAACGGCTCAGAGAAACTAGCACTTTCAACAGATGGAGGAACAACTAAATCGGTTCAGCCAAACACGTTTATCTTACCGAACTGAGTATTGGGCTTTGGGTTTCACTGGGCTCACTTCAACAAATAGAAAGGTATTAGTAATGGGCCGTATGCCATATCATCATTGCCTTAGGTGGGCTGGGCTGGCATCATAGCCTCACACATTGAAACAAACTAGACATTCTTAATTTATCTTAACCTCGTGCCATATGTAGAGTAAATATATTACAAGGATCGGTTTATGATTAATAAAATATAGATATGTAAAATTGTAAACAAAGAAATAGCTAACCCAAAATCTATATTTTTTGAGTTTTGTCAATATAATCGTAAAATCTATACCAATTTAGATTTTGTTAAGGTAACTTATAAAATCTACACCAAAACTTTACGCGTGTATATATGGTAGACAAAATAGTATTCTTGATTAAAAGTTTAAATTATTGAAAAAAGAAATAATTTATTTATAGACTAATAATGATATAACTGAATTCTTTTGAATCAACTTTCAAAAAATCTACATTTTGAATAGCTTAGTTGATTGTAAATTAATCACAATTAAAAGAATGAATCAACGAAGACGGCCCCTCTTTCATTTGTTCATACTTTGTATGTTATGTACCGTTAAAAGAGAATAGTTTAATTTCAACATTTTATCCAATGATTGAAAAGCGTGCACGTAAAAGAATATTACACTGTATACTTTTTCTTTGCCCAATAGGAAGCCCATTCAACGTGCAGTTTTCAAACTAACATGGCGTTCATCTTGTAAGGAACCTTCCTATTTGATGCAAGTTGGGTTTCGAGGTCTTGAAAATTTTGTGGTCCAAGCGGCTAATTATTATGGCAATTTTAAATAATTGTTTTTAAAGGTTAGCAATATTTAAATATTTAAATAAATAACATATTTATATTTAACTAATTTCTTCACTTTTAGGTGATGAACTACTTCATCTTGCTTTATACAAACAATTAAAAAAAATGAATAATCTTTTTAAGAAAAATGAAAATTCCAAAAAGTGCACCAAAAAGTCAGATATTCGTATGTATATCCAACTTTTGACGTTGATTGTTTCTTTACTTGAGTTGGTTTCTATCTTTGAGAGTTGATTGTGCAACCATAATCAAAGATTAAAGATCGACTAGCAAATTTTAATGACCAGATTGAGACCAATTTTATATTCTTCCTCCTATAACTACAAATGTTTTCACTACCACTTTCTTGGGTAACTCCACCTCTTTGCAACATGGAAAGCAATGGAGTTTGGAAGGTGGAAGGAATAAGAACGTAAAAATCGTTACAATGGAATGTTCCGATGGTAGAAGTTTACTAAAAAAATTAATGAATATTATGGAAATATTAAAAAGTTGAATTCTAAATGTAAATTAGAGAATGTACATAGAGAAAACATATTTCCTTTTCTTTTACAAATTCTCTTCGATCATTATTTGATTATTTTGTTTAGCGGCGTTGAAGAATGCGCACGTGTGGGCATGCATCCATGCAGCGACCGGCGACCGCACACCAAATTATTGATAGTAAAGTTCAACCCAAAATGTCAAATGCTTTGACCAAATTTGGTCAGCTTCACATTTCCAGAGGATAAGATACATAATAAAATAATTATTTAGGTTATTTTTATCAAAGGAAAAGTTTTTGTATGGAGATTTTCTGAGCTTACGTCCTCTTTTGAGCCTGGTCTAGTATTCATTATTTTTCAAAATGTCTTTTTTTTTTCTCTCTTTTTAATCACACGTTCTTTAATAAAATAATATTACACGTAAATTTTTAAAAATTCTTATTTTTAATCAGACGTTCTTTAACAAAATACTATTCTAAAATACATTTTGGACAAAAAATGAAACTCAAACATATGCTAAACATGTGCTTCTTTTCTTTTGTAGATTGCCTGTAATAAAATTTGGTGAAAATTAGACATCGAGCTTTCAACCTTTACACGTTAGAGCATCTAGGTTACAAGTTCCTAACTATATGATGCCATAAATTTAATAAGTCTCAATTAGATAGAAACCATCTGTCTGACTTTTTATTTTATTTTTTTGTGTTACTTTGTTCATTTTCGTTGACATTTTAACTTCCATTGTTTGGTGTTGATTTCTTAATTTCTTGCATGTTGCTCTGTCCAAATTTTAGTAAAGTTGGTAAGTTCAATTTATTAAAGAAATTACTCAAATCCATTTTACAAACAAACATGGAGGAGATGCAAAGAGGCATGGTTGATAGCGTGGGGAAATGGAGAAAGAGGTTGTGCGTCAGATTCAAAGGCGTGTGGGAAAATTAAGGAGGAGTCGAAAAAATTTGGAGGTTGACGATAGAAAATGTCCTCATGAGTAGCGGCTTATGTTAGCCTATTTTATATTGTAGTGATTCTAATATTTTGTGTTCAAAATAAAGAATCATTAATTAAATTTTCATCACACGTTTCTACGACCACACCTTTATACTTTTTTTTTATCCAGCCCTTTAGTCATCAATGTATGCAAGTAGGAATAAGTTGTTTTTCAATTTTTAAGTTGTTAACCATGGTCTTTTTAAAGTATAACGGCTTAACTCTGAAGCTTACAACATGTGCCATTGGAGACGTTAATGTTGCTTGTTTGGAAAGTGTTTTATTTACATATAATATAAAGATGTGTAGATAAAAATTATATGACGGTAGTAAGTAGTTTATAAACATTAACCACACATGAGCTAAATATCTCATACTGAATATTCACTAATTACCTTTTTTATTTTAGCACGGTCTATTATTTGACAAAAACTCTGTATATATGATATTAACAAAATCGTTGAATATTAAATTGCTAACTATTCCATGTAAAATTTTAAACTGATAGAGATAGTAACAAACATTAGAAAATATGACATAAGTCTAAATAATGTGACAAACACAAAAAAAAAATGTGACAAAACAACAATTAAAACATTGAAATCAGTTCAAAAAGTAACTAAACTTTTAATTTAAGTCAATTAAACCAACATTGCTGAGAGATTCTTAAATCTCAATTTTACAAAAAGAGTCACTAAAAAAAGTAACAAAAAATGTCACTTTTTAATTAAAAAAAAGTGAGACAATGACTTTTAAAAGTTAAGTGTCATTTTTTAAAATTAAAAAAATGACATATAATGTCACTTTTATAAAAAAAAAAAATTGATGTTTGTCAATAAAAAAAGTGATAGAAATCGAAAGGGTGACTGAAAAGGTGATAAACACTAAAAAAAGTGACAAATTTTTAAAAAGTGACGAACTCAAAAAGTGGCACAAATTAAAAAAAGTTATACAGATTAAATAAAAAAGTGACAAACTCAAAAAAGTGACAAAAATATATAAAAAAAATGATAAAACACTGGTGAAAACCTCAACATATATCATGTATGCAAATTCAACAACCCCTACACCACCACTCCAATAACCAAGGCTCCAAAACCATTATTGCCTAGTTTCTTCAATACCCATCAAAAAACTTGCTGCCAAACATTAGATGTATCTATTCCATTCCAATAACACACCTAGTCGATCAAAACCCAATCTACCGCTGGCTACTCCAATCGACATTGCCCCACCATCCCTCATCGGCCAAAACACCAAAAGCATAAACATAGACCAAATGCTTCGTGCAGCGCCAATAATAAATTCAAAACAATGAAAAATATATCCACATTGCACTTCATTTTCATCTCAATTTATTTGCACAAAATTAACCTGAATGGCAGAGAAATACTATCCTGGACATGCCAATAATACTTCCATGTTGCCTATACTAGAGGCCAAAGAGCACATATAATTTGATTTTTATGAGAAAAGGTGACTTTTTTTGAATATATGTCTGATTCTCAAAAAATTACTGCTTGATTCTCAAAAATATAATGACATCGTTATAGAATCTTCAACTAGCAATTCAAATCAAAAAGGCATAATAGAGGCATCAAAGGATTCAACTACTTCAGCAAATGTTGAAGGTACTGATCATAAAAGAGCTACTGAATGTTTACAGAAATAGCCAGCAAAAATAGAGAATCGAGAAAACTTTCACCAAAGTCGATTATAGTTTCTTGTTCTTCCACCTTCGCCAATATCTCCATCCGAGTCTTGGCTTCAACAAACTTTGCCTTCCATGCCCACAAAGAATTCATATAAACAATCACATCTTCGCGCAACAACAAATCCTCAAAAACAAGTTTCCAAGACACAATCAGGAGATCTCAAATGCAAAACTCTCGTTAAAACTTAAAACTACATGTGAGGTTTTCTCTCTGCAAGAACATTGGAGTCGGAGTTGGGGATGGAGGTTCCTCCAGAGTTTTCTGATTCAAAGGGCCCTTCTTATTTGAGGGTTTTTTGTGGGAGTTGAGGTTTTGAACGTAATTAGTACGGTAATAATAGTTTTAATTAGGTTTAAGGTATTAATCAAATATTTAATTGTTTTAGTGTAATGCACCTAATTTTCCCAAGATAATGTTGTCAAATAGTTGTAATGGCCCATTAATCATAACATGTTACCTTATGTTATATGTGTTCTATGTTAATGGCAGTGAGTGATGGATGCGTTTTGGTGGTAAACAATAGTGTTTGGGTTGCTATTGGTTTGGATCTAGTTGGGAAATGGTTTGGAGCTCGATTACAGGCGTGATGGTGGCGGCGAATGTTGGTTTTTTGACATAAAAAAAAAATGGGGAGGGCGATGATGGTAGTGGTAAGCGACATTAGGTGATGGTGGTGGTCCATCCCGACAGGTGATAGCACAACATATTACCCCTATAAAACGTTAATTTTTTAATAAAAGTAACATACATTAACACTTATGTTACCCTGAAAATGTTATTTTTTAAATAAAAAAAAGTTTAAATATTTTAACGTTGTTGTAACACATTTGTTACCTTAACATTCAACTCGTAAAATTATTGATTTACTATGAAAAAAATTTAAAATGTTGATTTCAAATAAAAATAATGTATATTTTATAAAATTATAAGAGGTAAATGTGATAATAGTAATTTTATCAGAAAAAAACATTTTTTTTTCAAAAAATTGTAAATATTAGACATTCTTAATTTATCTTAACCTCGTGCCAAATGTAGAGTAAATATATTATAAGGATCAGTTTATGATTAATAAAATATAGATATGTAAATTTTTAAACAAAGAAATAGCTAACCCAAAATCTATTTCGTTTTGAGTTTTGTCAATGTACTTGTCAAATCTATACCAATTTAGATTTTGTTAAGGTAACTTATTAAATCTACGCCAAAACTTTACACGTGTATATATATAGTCGACAAAATAGTATTCGTGATTAAAAGTTTAAATTATTGAAAAAAGAAATAATTTATTTATAGACTAATAATGATATTTAAATAAAGGTTAGTAATATTTAAATAAATAACATATTTATATTTAACTAATTTCTTCACTTTTAGCTGATGAACTACTTCATCTTGCTTTATACCAAAACCGCACACCAATTTATTGATAGTAAAGTTCAACCCAAAATGTCAAATGCTTTGACCAAATTTGGTCAGCTTCACATTTCCAGAGGATAAGATACATAATAAAATAATTATTTAGGTTATTTGTATCAAAGGAAAAGTTTTTGTATGGAGATTTTATAAGCTTACGTCCTCTTTTAAGCCATTGTTTAGTATTCATTATTTTTCAAAATATGTATTTTTTCTCTCTCATTTTTTCACCGCACGTTCTCTAGAAAAATAATGTTACACGTAAATTTTTAAAAAAAATCTTATTTTTTAACTACACATTCTTTAACAAAATACTATTCTCAAATATATTTTGGACAAAAAATGAAACTCAAACATACGCTAAACGTGTGCTTCTTTTCTTTTGTAGATTGCCTGTAATAAAATTTGGGGAAAATTAGACATCGAGCTTTCAACCTTTACACGTTAGAGCATCTAGGTTACAAGTTCCTAACTATATAATGTCATACATTTAACGAGTCTCAATTAGATAGAAACCGTCTACCTGGCTTTTTATTTTTGTAATAATTAGACTATATAAAATCACACTTTGAATACTGTTAACCTCATGTGGATAACAGCTTGCAACTCCACGTAGCTCTCCCTACATGCTGAAACATATCGTTAGTCATTCGTGGAATTTTTCTGTTGTGAGAGAAGTGGCCACGAGCACTCCAACAATCAAGTTAGTCGCTGAAGAAAATAATAGAGGGTATGGTATATTTGTAATGGTTCTCTAGTTTCATTACCTTCAAATGGTTAAGTGTACATGTTTATGTAGTGTTCAAGGTTGACGGGTATTAACGATTTTTGCCAAATATGTTGATGTTTTGATATATTGGCGTCTGTTGCACGGATGTCACGTCAATCAATCATATAAAGATTGTGCAAAAGATTTTTGAAAAGAAGAGGGTGGTATCGATGGCATGCTCTTTTTAACAATGAGTGATTCCTTCGTACCGCTTCGACATATTTCACCTCGACACATTTCACTTCGTCACTTTGGAAAGTTTGGTTTATCCTATTCCAACCTGGGGCATCGGCAATTCGGAAAAGGGAGGTGACTCTTATAATGCCCCGAAAATTTTACAAAATAAAATTATTTGTTCTATTTGCTATATTTTTAAAATTTTGGAAAGTTGACGGACTAAGGTAAAATAGTATTAAATCCAATATTATTTTGGGTCAAATAATTAATTATTGATAAAGTGATAAATAGTATATCAATATTGGACTCCTTTTGTACCTTGTAATTAATTAGACGTGTTCGACTTGAGAAATAGTTAGTTCGTATAAATTAAGTCCAAGATATTTCAATTCAAACATCGTGTTTAACGGGTATTATTTTATCACTTAATAAAATAACTTTTAAAATAATTAGGAAAAGAAAGTAATATTATATTATATAAATTAATGTTTATCTTTAAGTTTTGAAAAAGATTTGATATATTTTATTTGTTATTTCCAACTGATCCTGGACTAAGGATACTTATTTTGGATTACAATGCTAACAGTCGAGATCAAGTTCGAAGAGCATATATGTTAAAGGGCCCTTGTCAGCCCCAAAAGCATGACTTCCTAAAACGACAATTTGCAGTAAAAGCTAAACGATTCAACCCTTCTTGGTTTAAATTTGGATTACAATGCTAACATTCGAGATTAAGTTGAATGGCATATACATTAAAGGGACCTTGTCAGCCCCAAGATCATGACATTTCAAAACGACAATTTGAAGTAAAAGCTAGACGATTCAATCCTTCTTGATTTAAAGAGTTCGGTGGTTTGTTGGAGTACAGTATAAAAAAAGATGATGTTTATTGTTTGTATTTGTAATGCACCGAAAATTTTAGAATAAAATTTTATTTGTTTTATATAGTATATTTTTAATATTATGATGACTAAAATGAAATATGTTTTAAATTCATATCTTATTTGAGCAAATAATTATGTATCGATAGAGTGATAAATGTTGGTTTTGATAATGATAATTTTTTTTTTT
>CAIGRN010053962.1:0-14582 GCA_903798345.1 Fraxinus anomala
TATATCAAGATATGTATTATAATAAATTACCAGATTCATAGGGAATATATTTTAAAATAGAATTTAAAAAATATATCAGAGATAATACAGGAATACTTAAAATACCATGATCAAGAAGTATGTATAAGTGAAACAGATTCAGAAGATAATGTATCAGAATCTGAATAAAGAAATAGAAAGCGATAAAGTAAATATACAAGAATATGAAGGAATAGAAGGTTATGGATTAAAGGTAACTTTTGATAATTGTAAATTTAAGAAAATACAAAAATTATCCTTAGATTTGAAAATATAAAAATGGGAAGTTTTACATAGAATATAGAAAAGAGAAAGAATGGCAATAAATGAATATCATAAAACTGAAAAGTTATGGATGTTAGAACAACTCAAAGAACACATAAATTAAATTTTTTAACAAAAAATACAGTAGAAAAATTATAAACTAAGATTAATAAAAAATAAAGTGAAAAAATATAATATGTCTATTTAGCAGGAATACAAATAATATTTAAATCCTTATTTAGAGAATGAATAAATTCACCTTTAACTGTAAGTTTACATGATGAAAAAATAATAAATTTAAAAGATAGTCATTTAGGAACTATAAAATGAAACTTAGCATGCCAAAAATTAATATTTACTTGTTATCCAAAATATTGTGTTTTATTAAAAGATAAAAACATTAATGAAGTTTTATGTCTATATTTTAAATTACATAGGGATGATATAATGCAACCAGGAGATTAAATTATAACTATAGAGTATAGAGACTTATACACTTTTACTAATTCAAATTACGGAAATAATTGTTCTAAGAAACCATATAAAGAAGTCCATAAAGAATGTAAAGATATTAGTAAATTAGTGGAACCACATAAGCAGATAAAATTAGTTCCAGAAAATTATGAACTTAGTATAGTAGAAAATAAATCTGAAATAATAAAATTCAAAGAAGAAGAATATCCTGATAATAAAATAACATTTAAAGATGAAAAATTAATTAAAAGATCAACAAGTCTGATATTACTTAAACATTTAGGAGAAACTAGCAATACAAGATATGAAAATAGAATGTAAATAATAGATACAGGACATAGTGGATGTCATATAACTTCAATTAGAAATAAATGATTAATAACTTATAGAGTTAGATCATATAGATACGTAAATTTTGATGGACAAATACATACTACAAAATTAGAAGTTAAAGTACCAATAAAAATATAAGAAATTAATATTGTAGTACCATGTTATATAGATAACAGTATGAATACAAACCCTCATATACTACTAAGAGTTTTCTAGATGGATTAGATGAATATAGTATAAAAGGAGAAGGATTATATATATATATATATAATGGTCAAAATACACTATGTATAAAGAATAATGAATAATCAAATTAGTTTTTCATTAGCAGTATATATACAAGTTACCATTGTAGAAACTAATATAACAATATATGCACTAATTGATATAGCAAGTGATATAACAATCTTTTAACAGGAGAAAGTACTCAAATAAAAAGTAATGCTGAAAAAATTAACACAATACTTGGAATAATAGTAAATAGAATATATAATTATGATAAATTAGAATGTCACATATTATTATGAAATGATTTTATACAAGAATTTCAATATTATAAACAAAATAATTATAAAATAATGTTAAAAGCACTTTGTGCACATTTATTAAAAATTCAAAGATAATTTAGACCATATAGAGTTCAGTCAGCCCAGCGTGGTAATAAATGAGAGAAAAAAATTACTCAAAATTAAATAAAAAATAAAAGAATACTATACAAAAAAGTCCTAAAAATAGGAATAGAAAAAATCATAGAACAACTAAGAAAAATTATGGACAAAACTCATTGTTATTTTGGAAACTATATCATCCTAAAGCTAAGATAGAATTAACAGAAAATGTTATTATAAGAGTAAGAGTAATGATGTATACTATACAAGATACACAAGAATTTAAAACTAAAATAAAAAAATTATTAGAACAAAAGCTAATTAGACCAAGTAATGGACCACATAGTAGTCCAGCATTAAAGAATTATTAGAACAGAAACTTATCAGACATAGCAATGAACCTCATAATAGTCCAGCCTTTATGAATATTAAACATTATGAGCAAGTTAGAGGAAAAGTTATAATGGTAATAAATTATAAAGAATTAAATAAATATACCAAATTCGATGGATATTTTTTATCAAATAAAAAAGTTCTAATAAACCTTACAAAAGGAAAACAATATTATTTCAAATTTGATTGCAAATCGAGATTTTGACAAGTAAAAATGAAAGATGATAGTATACAACATATTTAGTTGGTGATAGTACACCTCAAGGTAAATATGAATGATTAGTCATGTCATCTGGGTTAAAAAATGTACCACAAATATATCAAAAATGGATAATATATTTAGAAAGTTTAATGACTTTCTAATTGTATATATTGATGACATACTAATATGTTCTAATAGTAAAGAAGAACATAGAAACCATTTAATATAGTTTATAAATGAATGTAAAAAGGAAGGGATAGTTCTTTCTATGAAAAATTCAATAATAGAAAAATAAGAAATTGATTTTCTTGTATTATCAATAGATAATAAAGAAATAAAATTACAAACTCATATATCTAAAAAGATATAAAGTTTTCCAAATAAATTAGAATCAAAAGAACAGGTACAAAAATTTGTAGAATGTTTAAATTATGCTAAAAGATTTAGTGAAAATCTTTCAAAAAAGAGGCATAAAATACAAATTCTACTTATGAAAATATAAATACCAAATGATGGAGTTGAGAACATACAGAAATAGTTAAATCATTAAAAGAAGAATATAAGAATTTATCAAAATTAAGATTACCAGATAGAAAAGATAATTTAATTGTGAATACAGATGCCTCAAATAGATATTGAGCAGCAATATTAACATGGATTTAAATGAAATATGCAGATATTCTTGTGGAACCTTTAATTAGGTAGAAATAAATTATACTACTCATGAAAAAAATTTATTGGCAATAATAAGAGGAATAAAGAAATTTTCCTTATTCTTATTATTTAAGAAATTTATTGTTGAAACTGATAATTCTTAAATTGCAGGATTGATCAAGAATAGATTACCATCAGAACCCTAGTATATGAGACTACATAGATGTCAATCATATTTGGCATTCTATAATTTTGATATAATTCATATTAAAAGAGTTAATAATTATCTTGTTGATTTCTTGAGAAGAAACATTGAATTTGGAGATAGATAATCTCAAACAGATGCTATCAGATATAAAATCTACAGCAGCATATGCCAAAGATGAAATTGATTATATAAAAATTGGAATGGAGGTATTAGCTGAAACCTTGAGTTATAATGTTAAATTATTACTTGAAATCAGTGAATCACATACCAAAGTTACAAATGAGATGAAAGACAAAATTGAGACTTTTGAAGCACAATTAATATCTATGGATACAAACAGAGACATAAAGATTGATGATTTAGCACAATCTCATGATAATACTAGATTGATACAAACAGAGGATATANCAAAGTTACAAATGAGATGAAAGACAAAATTGAGACTTTTGAAGCACAATTAATATCTATGGATACAAACAGAGACATAAAGATTGATGATTTAGCACAATCTCATGATAATACTAGATTGATACAAACAGAGGATATAAACAGATTGATCAAAAAAGACAATGATGAAGAAAGCAGTAGTGGATCCAAAAGTGATACTATTACTAAAAGTCCAAAAAAAAATAACAATCAATGAGAACCATACAAGAACCATCAGGCTAAAGATGGATGAACCAATGATGCTACCCCTTTAACGTCAAAAGAAGAAGAATATAAACAATTTAAAAAAATGTTTATGAACTCAAATCTACAGACCATATTATATATCTACTGGAGATCATATTTATCAAAGGTTAATAATCGTAAAAAGAGCATATTCATTAACAGTCAAGATGGCAACAGATTTTGGATATACTGATTTAATTTATCCGGACACAACATTAAAAGAATTTGAGAAATTTGATGATATCTCAAAGAGTCAAGTTTCACAATTTGCACAAAATAGACCGATATATTTGAAATTTTATTTATTGAGTCTAGAAGTTGAAAATGAAATTTATTATCCAGCAGAGCATATAATTACAAAAGGAAACCGGGGAAAGAAAGAGCTATGCTAGGACATGTTGGAAGAAATTTCCAAATGGATGTAGAAGAATGAGATAAACCAGTCACAACTTTCTCCAAAGCATGGATAAAAAGCAAAAAGTGTTTGGATATAAAGTTCTATACAATATCTCAAAGAATTTGTATGAATGAAAATTTCGATGTATATGCCAATACAATGGATGGATACTTTTGACAGATGATGGAAAAACAAAAATCTTAAATTTTAAAAGAATATATCAATAAATTTGATACACACCAGATAAGTGGAAGTATCTCAACTATTAAGAGAGCATGCGAAGCAAGAGACTGTCCCACGTGCTGACATAAATAAAAGAATATATAACAAATGAAATAGCTGGAAACAATAATGGAGGTTAATGGCCTACCATTATTAAGAGAATCTTGTCAACTTAATATAAATACAATATAATCAAAAGACTAATGCACCTTTAATAGAAAAAACATAAAAAATTGATTCTACTATATGAATGTAAAAAATGCAAGCAATGATGTCAGAGGCCTGAGAATAGTGTCTCATGTAGTTGTATAAATAGAAGCCTTCGGGTTAAATGAAAGACAGAATTTTTTAGCACTCAAACTGTGAGAAAGCCAAACTTTTCTGTCCTTGATAGAAATTGTATCAGTTTTTACAAATTTGAAATAGATTATTCACATTCCGATCCTTTGGAAGAAGATATGAATTTATAAATCGTTATTCCCATAGATTCTTGAAAGATCTGTTAGAAAAATTTCTTTCTTATTTTAGCAATAAAGAAAGTTTTTCTTTAACCAAAATTTAGAGAATTGTTCTTAGAAGTGATACACTGAGAGTAAGAAGCTAAAATAGCAAAGATTCCATGTAGGCAGGAGGTCGTTGAACGGAATAGTTTGTATATTCAGAATTCAAAGGTCACTCAATTATAAGATTGAGGATCCATATCAAAATTAAGGTAAAACCATTATTTCTTGCTAAAATTAGAACGAATATTTCTAAAATCTTAGAGAATCACAAGGATTATAATGATAATGCTTTTTACTGATATTTTACTTTAAGGTTTACATTTTGAGTTGTACTTGGTGTACATAGGGGTCATCATAATGGTGTCCATAATGGACACGCCATGCTCCCCTATTGGAGGGGTGCCGGTTGGGAGCACCATGTGTCTATTATGGATACCATTATGGTGTCCCTTATATACACTAAAAATAATTTTTATATTTTATAATGTTCATTATCATGATTAGATTAATATCTTAATATGCCAGGATATATAATTAAAGAATTAGATGATCTATTAGAAAGAATAAAAAATATTACTTCTAGATTAGAAAATATAAACATAATATTTGGAGAATATAGTAGACTTGAAGAGAAATTTGCTAATCTATTAAATCATAAAATGAAGTTATATAATGAAATTTAAGATAGGAGAAATATAAGATAGAACTAAGTTTAAAACTATTCTAAAGATAAGGATGTATTCTGTAATTTATTTCATTATAACATTAAAAGTTATAATTGATAAATCCCCCCGCAGTACATACGTTTTGCTGTTATAAAGAGAAGGAAGAAGAGGATTTTTTGTGTCAATTGGTAAAAGCGGTCTGGATTTGTATCAGCTGAGAACATGGTAACTATTTTTGTAGTTCTTCGTTTTCAATTTATTCTTCTGATTACTGATTTCTGTAGTATTTTCTCGTTGAAAACTTTGTAATTGATTCGGGATTTCGGGAAAGATTTTCGTAATTTTGTTTAACATCATTGCAAAATTTTGGATCTATAAGCTTGTGATTCTGACGGATTAGCATCCTTGAGAACCTTTCTAGATCTAAACATGCTTTATTCATGTTTGAAATCGGTCCTTAAAGGAAATCCGTACTGATGGAAGAGCATATTTGCCCAACAAAAGTAATAAGAAATAAGAGTAGGTTGAACATTTTTCTAGGTAGTTTACAAAAAATTCTAAGTGCAAGATTTTGATATATTATGGAGATTAAGATAAGGTCAACATCGAGTCGAATTGTGATTCCATACTCCAGTCACAGAATACCCCAACAGAACTTTAAGAACCCGGAACCCATAAATAAAAAAGGGAAAAAACGACCTTGGGATAATCAGGATGCTTCCAATAATCGATTAAGGTAGCGAGGAGTTTCAGCCGGGTACTGTCATGTTTATGCTAGTGAAAGACTGCATCTAAAGTATACCTGCATGATGGTTTTGCTTATTATGTTTGCTTTTGATTAGTACATCATTTCCACTTCGTCTAACAATGGTTTTGCTTATTATTTTTGCTTTTGATTAGTACATCATTTCCACTTCGTCTAACAAATCCTGATATCATAGTTATTCTACTCGATTATTCGGTGTAGATAAAATCTAGATTAACTTTACTAGAAGTACTCAAAATGCATCCTGTCCTTGATAAAATAATTTGGTATCTCGTTTATAAAAGTTAAATAAGAAGCAATATGTTCAGTTTTCATTCCTTTTTTTAAAATGGTTGAAGAGTGACTTAGCTTCTTGTCTTATTTCAGATCCACTTTGTTCTTCTTATTAGCAGGCAGGGAAAAGTGAGGTTAACAAAATGGTATTCGCCTTATTCTCAAAAGGAAAGATCCAAGGTATTCACCTTGTGGAATTTGAAAATGATATTGCTGTTGTAGTAGGATCATTCCTTTCACACTAGATCTAAAATGACACAAGAGGCTTCACTTTGCGCTATACTGACTTTTTTTAGAAAATAAAATTTCTTAATTAATTTGCATTTTTCAATGACTAACAACACTGCATATTCTCTTGTACTTTCTGAAGGTTATTCGGGAGCTTAGTGGTATGATTCTCAGTCGAGGCCCTAAACTGTGTAATTTTGTGGAGTGGAGGGGATATAAAGTCGTCTATAAAAGGTGTCATGTCATCTGTATTTAGTTCAAAGTTCATTTCTGCTACCATAATTTTCAACAGCATATATTTTATTTTCCTGCTTTCCTCTTGATAGTGGCTTACACAAGTAATCATTATCTGCTTTTTCTGTACTAATGCAGATATGCCAGCCTTTATTTCTGCATGTGTATTGATCAGGATGACAATGAATTGGAAGTCCTCGAAATTATCCACCACTTTGTTGAAATACTAGACCGCTACTTTGGAAGTGTGAGTCCTGAGACACGGTGAAGCATTATAAGAGTAGGGATAGGTTTAAACCTTATTCATATTTTGAATTGAATCTTCTTCTTTATCCATTAGGTGTGTGAGCTGGACTTGATCTTTAATTTCCATAAGGTACAACTCTTTATCCTCAGTTGATTTTTATATTTTTGAGGAGTCTTAATAATCTGTTGCTGGATTACTATTTTTACAAAAAACTTGTGTCCATATCTTCCGATGAGTAAAATTATAGAGATATTGCAAAGAAAGGAAAGATGATGGAATTATTTGGGCTGGTTTCTTTCTTAGTGTTTGCGTATTTCCATACTTGTGCTCATGGAATGACTAGTGTGCATTGTTGACTTTCATTATCCCTTAGCTAACCTAAGGCATAAACCTTAATAGAGGTACTCAAGGCGACAAGCCTCACTTGAGGTGCGCCTTATCACGTAAGCCTTAGATAACATTTTTTTCTTACAATGATTTAGTGCAATCTTTAAGCTAAGGTAGTATTGGGATCTTTAATAAGACATGTGCGACGTCCACTTCATTGTACAAATGTCACATAATTTGCTTGCCATCTCTACGTGCTAGGTTGTGTGCATGTTCATCTCTTTACAGATGTCCTTTCTTTTGCTTACCATTAGGTAATGAGCATCATTTTCATCTTTATCATTTGATAATGCTGTGCATAATGTTTAAATAGTTTAATTATTTTTTGCTTCCATAGTTCCATTTGGTTAATCAATAATGGTGATGTAGAGATGCATCTTGAGGCAAGATGAATTCTTTATTAGGTTGAGTATTTTAGTGAATATATGATTTTTTCGTTCAATCTCTCTCTTTAAAAATTTAAAACTTATATTCTGATCATAAAAGAATTAGTTTATTCTTATTGGAAAAATTGTAGGCATACCTTTTAGTTTATTATAACCTCTGTAGCACGGACACATCAATTTAGATAGCGCGTGTCGGACACGAGTCGATACCGATACTTCTCGGATACTCTACCGTAATCATTTTTCTTTTTATATTAAAAATATTATATATTGTTAATTCAAAATTATTAGCAAGTAACAAATTGGTACCCATATTTAAAAGATTTTAACAAAAAAAATTAATAACAAATATAAAACTAAATTTATAATATATAAATGAAGAATTTTTAAAAATTTAATCAACGTATCCATTACAGTCGTGTCTGTAATTTTTTTAAAAATCGTGTGTCGGCGTATTCGACACGTATCGTGTTGGACACACGTGTCCGTGTCAGTGCATCATAGATTCNAAATATAAAACTAAATTTATAATATATAAATGAAGAATTTTTAAAAATTTAATCAACGTATCCATTACAGTCGTGTCTGTAATTTTTTTAAAAATCGTGTGTCGGCGTATTCGACACGTATCGTGTTGGACACACGTGTCCGTGTCAGTGCATCATAGATTCTAACATTAGATGTATAGTTGGCCTTAGGAAAGGTTGAAATTTGCAACTTAATACGTAAGTAGATGTAAGTGTCTCTTGGTGGAGCTTATCTAGCACAAACTGCTCAGCAATAACTGAAACATCTTGGGATATGCAGTGATAACAGATTTACCATGATTAAGAGAGTGACTATTGATAGTTTGCAGATGTACTTGTGCAGTTGTATAATGTATTACAATATCTGAAAGTTGTATAATGACTATTTGTTACATTTTCTAGACATATATAGCCGTAGTTAAGATTACAAGCACATAATTAAAGAGTAAATGTAGTCTTCTTCCTACAACCAGTGTTTTGAAAGCAAATGGGATAACAAAGTTGATATAAATCACTTAAACCAATTCCTACAACAAGCGTGTTATTACAAAGTTGATAGCAGATAGTAGATTAACTTGGTTGCCAAATAAAAATAGATGGTTCACTCTCTCAAATATTTCATCGTCCAAGTCTACTCCAAATGCTCTTTTTCCTTGAAATAAAACAGGTATTCTATTATCATATAATTCTTCTAGTTATCCACATTTGTTTACATAAAGAGTTTGGAAATGTGAACATAGGCAAATGTTAATATGTTATTTATCTGTTTGATAAGAATATTTTGAATTCCTTGAAATTAATGGACTTGTTAATCATGGATAATCATACAGAGTAACGTTTAAGGTACTAATGCTGTCACTCTGTGGGTGATAGGAACTTCCTTGTTAATCATGGGTAATCATACAGAGTAACATTAGTACCATACAGAGTAACATTGAAGGTACTAATGTTGTCACTCTTTGTGGGTGATAGAAAATTAGAGTTGGTTGTTTTTCTGTAATTTAAACTAACCTTGGGCTATGAACATTTGTTTTATTATCTGTAATAATCCAAACCCCCCTTGAAGTAGTAATTACTGTGGGGCCTATGTCTCAATGTTGTGGGCATAGAAGGCGTGTCTCAATGCTTAGAAATGCTCCAAATCAAAAAATGTGCACCTCTTAGGACATTTTTCTTCTTCAAATGTCTGAGGCAATCTTATGAGCCTCGGTGTGCCTTGTGATGACTTTAGAACACTTCTCGCAAGAGATGCTTGTGCTTGTCTTCTTTTACAGAAGTGCTGCAATGTTTTGCTTGGGGTTGGGCTATATAATTACCTAGCAATGGCAACTTGTCTACAGTAAGATTATATTTTTATTTTTTTCCTTCGAGATGGAGAACGTCAAGACTAGTGTGATGCATCAAGGAGTGTTAATACTTGATTCTGCTTATCTTTTCTGTGGCTAAATATGGCAGAAATTTTGTTTTCTTTGTGAGGCTTTTAGGAATTTCAGATTATCACCATTGGGTACTTTCCTTCATTTGACACTTGCAAGCATTCCATGTGTGCAAACTGAGATTAAGTCACTTTGAAAAGAAACTAATATTATATTTGTTGGAGCATGTCTAGTCATCAAACAAAACCCGCAATCTCTTCTTGATAGAATTTGATAACATATTATTTTGTTTGCCACTTGTTTTTCTTTCTACCAAGCAATTGTATCATTGTTTCTGTTTCAACTACTTGCAAGTTGCTCTGAAATTCTTGGGTGGCTAAGTGGGCTGAGAACAGAGTTTTAAGTCTGAAACAGTTGTGTACCCGCTGGGTGTTCTTTGTTTTGCCATATGAATTGTTTCCGATTGACAGGCTTATTATATCCTGGACGAAATTCTAATAGCTGGTGAACTTCAAGAGTCGAGCAAGAAAACAGTTGCACGTTTAATAGCTGCGCAGGTATGGCTGTTTTACAGTTTTATAATGCAATCCATCTATATGATTTATAGCTGGTTTTTTTTAAATTTTTTTTTTTTAATTTTTTTTTTATGTAGGATTCTTTGGTGGAGCAGGCCAAGGAACAAGCTAGTACTATAAGTAATATGATTGCTCAGGCAACAAAATGAGAGTGCAGTATGTATGCTTAGCTTTTGTGTGTCAAATTCATGAATTTGGTTCAATTTAATCACTCTTGTACCAAATATAGGTCAAAGGTTGACAATCATATTTCCATTTTTTTAACCTTCGTACAAGTCAAATTATGTATTCATACGTTTGTTTTTCCTTCTGCTATACACTTCGTGCCTGCTACTGTAATGCTCGCGCAGTTCTATGTTAAGAACTCAGAACGCATTCGTTACTTATTAGGGGTTGAGAAAGTTTCAAAACACGAACCGACCATTGACCAAATCAAGTCCTAAGTCATATTGCTAATGCAATTTAGATAAAAAGAAATCTTTCTGTAAAAATATAATTATGATTTCTAAAAGTTCAGTAACCAAGAGAAAATGCTCTAAAATATGCTCTTTTTAGCCTAATCGAATTTGAATATGATGAGTTATTCCTTTGTCATATTTCCTTATCATGTCACGATTTTTCCATTTTGAATATAGAATTCACTTTAAAAGATGGAATCAATTTGGGTTTTTAAAGGACTTTTTCAAGTAAATGACTTTTGTAAAGTTCAATGGACTTTTATTGATTTTTATAGACTTTTACACGAAAGTCTTCATAAAATTCCATTGACTTCAAAGACTTATAAAAACTAGCATGTGCCCGTGTAATGCACGGGTTGCATTATTCTGAACGTAAATTTAGCGTGTTGAATTGTAAGGATTGACAGAGATATATAGGTTGATTGGATGAAGGTTAATGAGTAGATGTACATGTTAAAGCTAGAGTTGGGATGTTTTAACATGACACAATCAAGTAGCAATATCTGAGTGAAAGTAACAAGATCACAAAAATGGGGTGCACACATAAGAAATGTAAGATTCCCATAACATTCGTATATGAAATTCAATAAAATTGCCCCAAGGTAAATGTTTTCATTCTAATTTTCATTATTCATAGACTCCTATGCAATGTAAAATGTTTTATGATATCAATTTAGTACTACTAGTTAGAGATATATTCTAATTTTCAAAAATATTCCCAGAAAAACACACCAAATTGAAACCAAGAAAAACGAACAAAAAGATGCCATAAAAGAAAAGGATCCATGTAACGTGCCTCAAAAGTAAGGTATACGAAGGATTGGGCTCCAAAAGTTGTGGACGCGAGCTTCTCACTTGTCGTGGTCATGCGATCAACAGAATAGGAAAGTTCTCGTGTTGATATTTTTTTCTTCTTTTCTTTTTTGTTCTATTTACCATTTTACGTTTATCGCCACTTCGTGGACCGGAAAGATCTATGCTCACACCAGCCATCCCCATTGTATCGGCCTCATCACTGGAGTCGCTGCTCTCGTCATCGAGTGGTACCTCGTCACGATGGTCTTCGTATCCGCTATCTTCGAACATCACAAAACTAGTTCTACACAACTTTGTTGGTGTGATTACGTACTTCTCGCTATCAAATGCGTCCCCGAACAAAGTTTTGTAACTGTAGACCTCTTTATAGTCTTTGTCTTTGAATTCTTTGTAACATTTGTTCTCCTATGACAGAGGGTATGAAAAAGTAACACAACGCTATACAGATGATGGTTTTCTTTTCAAATAGACAGTATGACAACTTCAAACCCATTGCATCTTCATAAAACATTTGTTGCAATTCTTTACTGGACAAAAGTAGATAGTATTAGCATACAAAATTTATCGGTCTTCTGAATAACTTTAGTGACCTCCTCGATAGTCGATTACATAATGACATGACCACAATTAGAGTGTATGATTATCCATTCACTACCCACATCTAAGATCAATTTAACGACTATATTAACCAATATTGAGGATCACATGTACAAAGCATCAAAACACAATTTCTATGACGAGGAAGTAGTTGACCATCAATTCAATTTGTTGAAAATCGAAATGATTGTACCTTGATCTTTCGACCCCACCACTCCTCGGACGCAACAATTCTGCCCGTGTTAAGGTTGTATTCTATACCACTGCAACGAAGCAATTCTTCCAGTCTCTTGCATTTCAAACGAAGAGCATTCCAACGATTTTTAAGTTGGTGTTTATTCCAATTGTAGCCGGAGTTCGAGTTGGACAAGTGAATTTCTGTTTCTCAACCGTGTTTCGTGAAGCACTTCCCGTTTCGGTGTCTTTCTGTGATGACTGTCTCGTACGCAGTAACGAAAATCTTGTTCTCAAATGAGTTCTATTGCACATTCTTTCGGGAAGGTAATTCGATCTTCGCAGGAGCGGCGCTGGAGGTGGTGGCTTGCATATGGTAAGCCACCTACGTGAGAGACCGCCATTAGATAGTTAGGGATTTTCAAGAAGAAGAGAAGGGTTCGTTGTGTGTATATACACATAAGTAAATTTTACATATATACATATGACATGTTATTCACCTATCAGAGAGAAAAATGGATCCATATGCGCGGACAAGTGATGAATCACAAGTGCAGCTTTGTATTTGTAGATGGCTGAACAACTAGACGAGAGTGTTCTCGAACAGTAGGCATTTGCCTTTTCAATATGGTTTCTGACTATGGTTACTTTGGAATTCACCTTCGGGGAGCTTTCTTAAAGCGTCTGGTCACATTCAATTTTGCTTTGACTGTGCTGATATATTTTCAGACGGTTGAAATAAAAAAAGTAATTTAGGGAAGATAGTGTTTTTTGTTGGCTGTGGTAGGTGGGGCTTCAATTAACGAGTATGTGAGTGTGTTGGTTGAGGACAAATGTGGTAATTTTGACCTGCCAAAGACTGAAAGGTGGTATGTCACTTCTCTGTAAAGTTTGAAATTGTAATGCATAAAAAAATGTTAATTTCTAATTTTAAGTTGCTTTTTAGCAAGCCCAAACATGATCTACATTAAAAAGTCAACCAATATAGAAAATAATAATTATAAATTTATTTCTCTTTATAAATTCCAATTAAAAAATGATATTTTTCTACAGAAAAAATTAGAGGAAATCATGAAAAAGAAGAAGGTGACGAATCTTATAAAAAATTATTTACAACTTGATGTTTTTCATATCATAGAAAAAGAAGAAGCTGATGAAAAATGAGAGAGAGAGAGAGAGAGAGAGAGAGAGAGAGAGAGAGAGAGAGAGAGAGAGAGAGAGAAGAAATGAAAATATTAAATAACAGCAATAATAATAACATAGAAAAAAATATTAATCATTTGTATCATGGTTACATGGTTCCTAGAATGAAAGAGAGAAAAGAAATATTAAGAAATAGAAAAATATTACATGTTGTAACAAATTATTTATTTATTTATTTTTTTGTAAAAATCTTTCGAAATCTTGAGATGAATGAAAGATTTTTATGATATTTATATTTTACTTTTTCATTAAAATTTAGTAAATGAGGTTTTATAAAAATTATTAAAAGTGATTATATTATGGCTTATCAGCACAAAAGTCCCTATGTTTCATCTTTAGTGTGCAAAAATGTTTCAATTTTTTGTATTTTCAACGTTTCATTGTGGAAAACGACATTCTGTCTATCTGATGTGAGTTTTACCGTTAAATGTACATCTAAATTCACTTTTAATTTGAAACTCGAAAGGTAAAATTGTCAAACCACTTCAAAAATCTCTTTTCTACCATAAATAGGTTATTCTCAAAAAGAAAAAAATTAATCAAACAAAATGGTTAAAGTCCCTTATTCGTCATCATCTTCACCATGGCCGATGCGTTTTCGAAAGTCTAATGTTCTTAATCACCATGGTTGATGGATTTTTGAAAATCAAATTTTGGCTTCCACACATGCTTTCATCCCCTACTACTATTTGCAGCAAATCGATATCTAAAATCACAAATTC
>CAIGRN010053977.1:0-10291 GCA_903798345.1 Fraxinus anomala
AAAATCGAAATATTTGTTCGAACCGACGATTGCTATTTGACCCATGCAGTTGCCTTCTTCCTTAACTGAATGCCACTTGACTCGTACGATTTTTGTTCTATTGTTGTTATTTTGGTGTGGCTGTCCATTGTCTTCCTTTTTTTTGTACGCACCGGCGTCTGCACCGACTTTTTACACTTCTTTTCATCGTTTATTTTCGCCATTTGTCTTCACTGTCGAATGAGTTCTCACAAACAATATTGAATGCACCGGAGATTGGGTGGAGACTTATCACGTAGGTTTTCTGAACGTGGTGGATAGAGGGCGCGAGGAATGTGGAGATGAAATGGTGATCGAGAGAAAATAGGGCTTCAATAGATATGGAAGTTGAGATATTAACCATTTTGAAACCCACAATTAACGGACCTACACGTCATTTAAATAAAAGATTAATTGTTTAATTAAAATGATAAAAACCTGAGAAATGAAAAAAAAAAAAGTGAAAACCTGACTTTTTAAAATGTGAAAGAAAAGGCCTGGTTTCATGTAATTTCCACATTTTAAAAATTGCATCAGAGGCCCAAGTCTCCAAAACACCCAACCCAATTTTATCGAAACCCTAAGGAGTCACCTCTTCTTCTTCGTAGCGACACCAGTTCATGGCTAAACATAAGAGATCCGGTGCACCACATGGCACACCAGTGGCGAAGCACCGCCACACTAATGCTATTTACAGCAGCATAGCGTTGCTACTACAACTACTGCTACTGCTATTGTAACAGTAGCGTCGTCGCTACGTTTTTGTTCGCACCGACGCTCATCCCTGTTGATGACAGCAGCATCTCGCATCGCCGTCATGCGCGCAGGTGTGCTGCTTCGCGTGCAGTAGCCACATTGCTATCGTGAAGCTACCGTGTCGTGTGTATGTCACCTTCGCCGACGGCGGTCATTGCTGTAGCCAGAACCTTTTGATCTGTATTTTCGACCAATTTGATTTTCTTTTCAAAAAATAAATTTTTGAAGATAAAATATAATTTAACTAAATTGCTAGATTCAAGAAAATAATGAAAAAATCTTTGATTGTTCTAAGATGCAAAGCAATTTCAAACAAATACAAAGTTGGCTCCGATATTATTGTTTGGAATTTGCTTGACATGTACATCGAAAAATGAAACAACTTTCAATTTAGACCAATGATCTTCTTTATATTTAAAAAGAAATTGTGATAGAAATTATACTTTTTGTAGATTCGGCAAACTCTTTTGCTGTTCTTGGAACACGAACAATTACAATCTGTAATACACGTGTTCAATTGTCCAGTGTCTAATAAAAGTCTATACATGGAACAAGAATAAGAGAACTATGGCTTATCTTTTTCTTGTGATAGCAAGATAATGAATTTTGTTCTCTCATTATTTTTGAAATCCTAGTAGCTTATTAATAAGTTCAAGTGGCTTGACTCGTCTTTAAATTTAACCCGGTCCAATATTTCATTAATCTAATTAAATAAATTTGATTAATGAATTACTTTATTCAATTAATTAATTCGAGCATATTAACAAGCAACTCAATTTGATTAATTATCTGACACTTGTTGATTAATTAATTGGTGAACTCATTCTTTTGGTTCTCCTTTGTGTGTGACCCATTAGGTTCTCGATCACGATACCTAATGACGTGATATTATTAATTTACGCCCGTCATCCCAGATTGACATTTGGCATTGTGCCGGGCAATATATGTGACGAAAAATATCACGTGGTATGACGAAATCAAACTTATTCGTTTACCATGAAATGATAATCATTTCGTCAATATGATCTGATCAATTATGAGATGTGGATAGGTGTCAATCCCACTATTAAGTCAATGTAAGTTGAAAACTCATTTTTAACTTACTAGTACACCTTGGCCAATGATTTCATTATTAACTTAACTGAATGAAATGTTGATCATAATCTCTTACTATCTAGAGTGATGAATCTTATTTTGATCATTCACAAATTTCATATAATTCTTGACATACTCGAACGATGCCATATTAGCGATAATTGGCAGAATAATAGCCAACGTCACCAAAGTATGATTGTCCTTATACAAGGTACTATGATGACCTCAAGTCGAAGGACCAATTCCACTACCAAATGTTAGAGATTAACAACTGCACTCGGATAGCTATCCATATGAAATCTTTCCAGCGGGTCTCCAATGTTTTGTTCTATAACAAAACATCCACGTGTTCATTTAAGTGTCACCACAAATTATCTCGTGAGATCAGCTACTTACTTCATAAGTAAGAAATGCGTAGTCTATCCGTAATAACGATATCCGTATCTCGTTATTACATACGAACACAACTTATTTAAGATTCAGTCATATGTAATTTGTATCTCACAATCACAATTCTTTGTAATTAACAAATTACTAAGATTTAAATCTATGGACTCTATTATTTATTTTAATTGAGTATATATATATATATATATATATATTAAAATTGTTTATATCCAATATTGATTGGACTTAGGGCATAACATTGACACTTCATGGGTTAGTGATTCTTGGAGGGAGAGGGGGAAACGAATAGGTGAGACACAAAGCTCATCTATCACAACATGATTGTATGGATCCTGAGCGTGACTCAATATAAGAAATCCCAAGGAATGGTCTTCACTATAGACACCTCGAGAATTAAGGGATGTCGGGTTTAGGATAGGTTCTTGTCAGGGTTAAATAAAACAGACACATCAGTGACAAATCATGTTTCTCACTGCTAGTGTTATATTCTATTAGAAGAGGCAAGTCTGTTATATTTGGCTGAAATTTGGAGTGCAGTATCATCCTTTGCATTTCTGTCAACAACAAAGAAAGGGAAGTATCTTGCTTATTATCACTGATTAAATTTTCATTCATTTTTTATCTATCTATAGCAGGGTATTATTAAAGTTTTAATACTAAAGCTTGAGTGAGGCTTTTCAATGAAAAATACCTTTGATAAAGCAATCACTAGATTTCGTTGGTTCCACACCCTTCCTTTTTAACTAAACTTTCAACTTTTGGCATCATTCATGGTATGTTCGTCGTTTGAATTAGTATTTGGCAAGAACAGTAAGTGAAAAGAAAATACTGAAGAAGATTCTTTTAATAAATTGAACCATGATTACTACTTGTGTTCTTAGCTTAGCCAGTTTACAATTATGTCACCGAACAGTAGTGAACCTCCCTGACATGAATGGATGCAATATGAGTGTTATTTAATTTTTTTTTTAACTATGCTATATAAAAGCTAAAAGTTTAATTGTAATTTAATCGATTTCTCATATGGAGACTATATGTTCATGCGTGCAATTTTGATTGAGTTGCCTACTGATTAATACTTGTGTAGGTAATTATTAGTTTGGACTAGCACTATTGTTCAAATGTCTTATGAGGCAATAAGCTCAAATTCACATTCCTATTAGCCAATAAATAGCCTCAGAGTTGACGAGGAAAGGGAAATTGATTGGTAGAAGGCTTTGGCATTGATGACACTTCGAAGATTACTTGGAGCGAGGCATTATCGCTAGGAATTGCATAAGTAATGTTCTCTCTACTCTGTCTGATGCCAATAATGGTTTACCAGGTGGGATGATAACAATGGTAATGGAATGATGAAAAATTTCTTTTCTCATTAATTTGGTAGAATGTACACTCATAATATATACAACTAAATTGGACCAAAAAGGAGCTATAATTAAGGTGCTATACATAGAATGATTTGAAATTAAAATCAGCTCTACATGGAAAGCTTAAATCAAGTAATACTCCACCTCAAGTTGGAGCATAGAGATCTATAATGCCCAACTTGGGAGCAAAACGAATAAAGAAGTCTCGACCAAGAGTTTTGGTGAATATATCGGCCACTTGTTGAGAAGAAGAAACATGTATCGAGCGAAGGAGGCTTGAGTAGTATTTTTCACCAACTATGTGACAATCAATCTCAATATGTTTGGTTTACTCATGAAAAAGGGGTTTACGAGTAATATGTAATGCAGCTTCATTATCATGGAAAATTAGCATGGGACGACGATGAAAAACTCGTAGATCATGCAATAATAATTTAAGCCAAACAAGCTCACAAGTAGTAGAGGCCATGACATGATATTCTACATCTGTTGAAGAATGGGAAACAACATCTTGCTTTTTAGTTTTCCAAGAAATGCGATTGTCACCTAGTCGAATAAAGAAACCTGTAGTAGAGCGTCGAGTGGTAGCGTAGTTGGTCTAATCAGAGTTAAGAAAGGCAGAAATTTGAAAATCACATGTAGAAGAAAATAAGTGTCCATGGCTAGGAGTGCCTTTGAGGTATTGAAGGACACGGAGAGCAGCCTCATAGTGTGAAGTCCTGGGATTTTGCATAAACTGACTTAGGGTATTCACAGAGAAAACAATGTCAGGACGGGTGATGGTCAAATAAACGAGGCATCCAACCAATCTTCGATAAGTGTGGGGATTAGGTAAGGGGTCACTATCATATAGAGAGAGCTTTAAATTCCGTTCCATAGTAAAGTGGGCAGGACGCATGCCAAGATTTCCAGAGTAAGAAAGAATGTCAAGAGTATACTTTCTTTTGTTAATAAAAAATTCTAGCAAAAGAGCTGGCAACTTCAATGCCCAAGAAATACTTTAAGACACCAAGATCTTTTATCTTGAAACGATCAGCAAGGAAATTTTTAAGATCGGATAAAGACTGAGCATCGTTACCTGCCAATAAGATGTTATCAACATAAAAAAAAACTATTGTAAAGGAGGAACCACATGTACGATTAAACATAGAGTGATTAGCATGAGATTGAGCATAACCAGCTTCATTGAGGACAAATTAGAGCTTAGAATACCAATTCCGTGAAGCCTGCTTTAGTCCATAAAGAGATTTGTGCAAGCAATAAACACGAGTCTCCTCCTTACTACAAGAACCAGGAGGTGGAGTCATATCTTCCTCATACAAATTACCATTTAAGAAGGCGTTATTCACATCCAACTGGTAAATATGCCAATTACGAGTAGCTGCTATAGCAAGTACACATTGTACAATGACAAATATGGCAAGATGGGCAAATGTGTCATGGTAGTCAAGCCCTTCAGCCTGCGTATAGTCCTTGGCCACCAACTAAGCCTTGTACCGCTCAATAGAACCATCAGCATGAAGTTCAGTTTTAAAAACCCATTTACAACTTATGGGCTTTTTACCAGGAGGAAGAAAAGCGAGACTCCAAGTATGGTTAGCCTTACGAGCCTGGAGTTCAGTAGTCATAGCGTCACGCCAATGTGAATACTTAATAGCTTGAGATAATCGAGTAGGGTTTGCAGTGCGAGTCACTGTAGAAAGAAAAGCAAAATGTTTATGGAAAAATGAGTATATAAGAGGAATTTAGATATGGGATGGACCGTACCTGAAGATGCGAGTGAAGTGGTAGGAGGCCGAGATGTCTCAGTTGGAAGGGTAGAACATATATAGTCATGTAGACGAGCAGGACGAGTAATGATACGATGTGGGAAAGGGGGAGGGTTCTCTATAGGAGAGAAATGGACTATTATAGGAGTGGATTGATTATCTAGAGGGGCTAAGTGAGGATTATCAAGAAGAACATTGGATTCGAAAATAGGTAGAGGTAGGGTGGGCATAGTAGCAGGCATCAAGGGAATCATTTTGAAAGGAAAAATATGTTCAAAGAAAGTGATGTTGCGAGAAATTTTTATTTTCTTAGTTTCCAAATCAAAAACCCACTATGAGTAGAATGATACCCTAAAAATATGCAAGGGTGGCTCGAGGTTGGAATTTATCATTGTTAGAAGCTAAGGTGTGAGCATAACATAAATAGCCAAACACAAGTGAATGATCATAAGAGGATTGTTTGCTAAATAAACGTTCATAAGGCAATGCATTATTCAGACTAGGTAAAAGGGTACATTTAATGAGGTAAACAACTGTCAAAACACATTAACCTAAAGGGGAGATAGGGAGATGGGACTAGAAGCGAAGACAATGTGACACATTAAGTATATGACGATGCTTTTGTTCGACAACCCTAATTTGTTCGAGAGTTTCGACACGTGCTTTCGTGCAATACACCATGATCAGCAAAGAAATTTTGAGTGGCATGAGAAAGAAATTCTTGGCCATTATTAGAATGGACAAGCTTAATATTGACATTAAATTGGGCACGCACCATAGCAAAGAATTTCTTTAAATAAGATAAAGTATCAGATTTAATCGCATCAAGTAAACCCATGTGGCACGAGGAAAGTCATCAACAATAGTTAAAAAATAATGTGAACAACATATATTTGCAGCATGATAGCCGCCCCATATATCAACAAATATGTGATCAAAAGGGCAAGAGTTTTTATTTGGAACTAAAGGAAAAGGAAGTCGAGTTTGTTTGCCCTTGACACGAACATCACAATGCTGTGATTTATTTTCTATAGTAATACATTTTGGAAAACTAGAAGGAGATGGATGACCTAGCCGTTGGTACCATGTACTAAATGAGGGTCGAGTGGTAGCGTTTTGTGCAGAGGTAGTAACAGGCTTCAAGTAATAGAGACCATCTTTTTCTTCACCCACTCCAATCAGCATCTTCGTTTTGAGGTCATGGAAAATACAGAAGGAAAAAAAATAACGCAATTTAAACTTTGTGTAAGTTTACTGACAGATAGGAGATTAAAAGAGAATTGAGGAACAGATCGAACATTGCATAAGTTAATAATAAGGAAAATTTTCATGTCAGTAACATTATGCACACGAATAGATGCACCATTTGTTAATTGAATAGAAGAACGGAAATTGTTTGGCAATGAGTAATAGTCATGGGAAGATGGCTCATATGGTGTGTAGCACCATTGTCTGGAAAAGAATTCAGAGAAAAGGAATTACCAGAAAAACTTAGAGCTAAAAGTTTTAACAGTTCAAAAAGCTGAGTGCACAACTCGGGTGTGAGGGCATGGACCGTACAACCTGTCGGAGGAGAACTTAAAGAACCAGAGATTGCATTTGCCAATGATGTTGAACCTTTACTTGTACAATTGTTATTCTTTTTATTGTTGTTCTTTTTCTTTGACGGCCACCAATTAGGAAAACCTATGAGAGCAAAGCATTTGTCACGAGTGTGGCCAGGCTTGCCACATTCTTCAAAAACAGCAGAAGCAGTAGAATTCATAAAAGAAGTAGGCAGCAATGGAGTATTGCTAGTGCGGTTGACAGGTCGTGGAATATGTTGACGTCGACTTGCAGTGTTGTACCAAGCACTAGATTATGGCCTGGTAAGAGACGATGAGTCTCTTCTTGATGTATAATGGCAAAGCATTTGCCATGGCAAGTATTTGACTACGAGTATGTTGAAACTAATCACTCAAGCCCATTAAATTGGGAAACACGTTTAGAAGATTGAAGATCAGTGATATCTTTTAGAGCACACATGAGCACGCTTTTGTTGTTTGTAAAGAATATAGTTCCTCCCATAATTGCTTGATTACATTGTAATATTGAGTGATGAATAGATTTTTCTGTCAAAGGTAGCGATATCACGCTTTGAACGAACAATCCTGGGATTGTTGCTTTGTTGAAAACGAGTCTCCAAGTCAGTCCACAAATCATGTGGGGTTTTGTAATATATCAAACTGGTCGAGAGAGAGGGGTCAATGGAAGCAAGAAGCCATGAGAGAACCATGTCACTACATCGATCCCATAGTTGTGTAGTGCTGTCATCTTGTTCAGGTCGTTTCAAAGTCCTGAAAGCAAAACCCAGTTTGTTCTTGGCGTTAAGGGCCATGTGTAAGGAGCGCCGCCAAGAGGGATAATTATCGCCATGGAGGGGGGGTTCGACTAGAGGGGATTTTGGGTGGTCACCAGAATGAAGGTAATATGGGGAGGAGAGATCTGTGATGGCTTTGAGAAGGGAAGAAGAATCAGTGATGGAGGCCATAGCAGGTAGAAAATCGTGAGTCAACAGGAAGGAGAAATAATCACTACTATAATACCATGATAACAATGTTAATGGAATGAGGAAAAATCTCTTTTCTCATTGATTTGGTAGAATGTACACTCGTAATTTATACATCTAAATTGAACCAAAATGAGCTATAATTAATGTACTATACATAGAAGGATTTGAAATTAGAATCAACTCTACATGGAAAGCTTAAATCACGTAATATGGGAGGTGGGTCTTTTCTTCTTCTCCTTTGATAAGGGAGATGTCCACCCAGAGCCGAGGTCAAGGGGACAATTTTTTTTCTACTGGATATATAGGAAAAAAAAATTATAGAGATTTTTTTACCTTAAAAAAAATTGGTTTCTCTTTAAAAAAAATTTGGGCTTAGGAGCTAGAACTGGCTAAGACTTGTCCACCTCCATCCGTCCTTGTGTCCACTTCTTGATTTCGATGATCGATCATCTTTTCATTGACGATCTCATTTGTCATCAGCTCTATCAACTGGCCTATTTTTAACCATTTGTTTATGAAGCCTGAATATGGAAGGATCATTTCGAGACCTATTTCTAGGTGTTCCGATTCCCAACCTGTCGAAGATGTTGGCAGATCTTTTAGGTGTCTGGTCTCGTTCATAAATGGGAGGACAATTATCCTTTCCACCGAACAGGTGATTTGCAGATTTGTCCGTAGGATATTTTTGGGAGATATCAACCCCTATTTCCGTTTCGATGTGGTTGATACCCCTTTCATACCTCTAGAATTGAGCTCTATCGCTCCGTAGTCCTCTTCTTCATCCTGGTTCCTGTATTGGGCTTAGAAGCTTTGGAAGAAACCTGGTAGAGGCATGTTGTAGGGCATATGCATACCCGTTGTACTTGTATTTGTTGGAGGAGTTGCTGCTTTGTGGTGTTTTGATCCATGATGTTCCTGATGTCGGTAGCCATGGCTGCCATCTCCCTAGAGAGGCATGCAATGATCCTTCCACCTTTGCATTGGTAGGGTCTGTCATGAGCAGTACAGGCTGAAAGGACTTCTTCTTCGGAGATCTACCTTAACACCCTTTGTGGAATCACATTTAATCGCTAGCACTCATGTAGTGTAGATCCATTGATTGCTTAAGTTTTTGATTTGGTAGTGTAGTGCCCCTCAATTTTTTTTTTATACATTCAATCCCTCATGTTGCTTAGCTTTTCGTGGCTCGTCTTTTGAGTGATTTTATTGATTATTAAAAATAAAATGATCAAAGTTCACATGAAATTATTTCTAGATGGGCCTTGTGAGTTTGACATAGCTATGGATGGACTGGACGCATTTAGAATACGTTACTTTTTGCTTAAATTATATCGCATGTGGATATTGTGCTTGTCTATTGAATGTATTGAATTATTTGAAATGTTATGATCAAGCTTGTATGCCCTTAGTCAATATCTATGCCTTTCGACCAGTACTGGTGGATATAGGAATGTTGATGAGTTAGGGCGGTCGTTGATCGTCAACGATCGCAATAACTAACAACTTGTATGCTCTACTAAAAGTAGTGACGAAACTAAATGTGCCACTAGAAGAATTAGATTGAGACTTTTGTTTCGATTGAAAAAAATCGTTCCATAATTTGTATGAAAATTGAACGTAAATCACAATTAAACGTAAATTACATATTAAACGTAAACTTAATTTAAAACTATCATCAATTTTCAATTTCCAACACCAACAAAACAATAATTCCAATTTCCAAATAAAAAATCACAAAGCATTATTACAATTTGAAGAAAGCATTGATTCTCAAATTATCATCTATAACAATTTACAATTTTCATAAATCACCCTTCATAACAATTCACACATCACAATACTAAATCACCAATCAAATGATCAATATATATAAAATATCACTTCAAGTTCTAAAAGACAATGGCATGAAATTGGACTAAAAAAAACAGAGAGAGAGAGAGAGAGAAGAGAGGGCTCACAATCACAGTCATTAATAAAATAGAAATTTGGGAATTTGGTTTTCAATTATAGGAAGTCCATGACTAAATATTATAAAATAGAAAATGAAGGACTTGCTTTGCAAATTTGGAGTTAGAGCTCCATTAACTAATATCCAATTGACCTATTTCTTATTTTCTACAAAACAGAAAGCTGAGCGATAGCAGAAGTAGAAAACGGGAAAGAGAGGAAGGAAAAGGAAAGAAAATAGAAAAAGAAAGAAGAGGAAAAGGGGAAAAAAGAGGAATGTCCAAATGTAAATTTCGGCGAAGCCAACACGGTTATGAGATGGGTATGTTGGATATTTTCAACATATGTGAAGCCAAACGTTGTATATTAAAATGTGTGGT
>CAIGRN010053980.1:0-15885 GCA_903798345.1 Fraxinus anomala
TGGAGTAAAACTGTTAGATTGTATTTGCAGAGTATAGCTATAGATAATCACTTAACTGATGAGCCACCTAGTGATGGTCCGAAAGCCGCTCGTTTGTTTTTGCAAATACATAATTCTATTGATAGTGAGGTGGTTGGTATGATAAATCACTGTGAATTTGTAAAAGAATTGATGGATTATTTCGAGTTTGTGTACTCTGGCAAGGGAAATATCAAGCATACCTATGAGGTGTGCCAAGCCTTTTATCGTGCAGAAAAAGGTGACAGATCTCTTATAGATTATTTTATGGATTTCAAGAAGACCCATGAGGAGCTGAATATGCTACTTCCATTTAGTACTGATGCGAAAGCTCAGAGAGAAAAGATGGCGGTTATGAGCTTCTTGGCTAGTCTTCCGCCTGAGTTTGAGACTGCTAAATCTCAAATTCTTTCTAGCTCTGAGATATCATCTTTAGAAGAGGCTTTCAGTAGGGTACTNTTGAGACTGCTAAATCTCAAATTCTTTCTAGCCCTGAGATATCCTCTTTAGAGGAAGCTTTTAGTAGGGTACTTCGCACAGAATATTCAGCCTCTACTCAACCCAATAGTGCTCTTGTCAATCGCACCTCTGAATCGGGGAGACAGCCTTTTAGAAGTAGCAATAAAGGGAAAAACTTAAGTGATCGAAATCCGAATAGTCGAGGACAGGATTCGGGAGGTGTTGTATGCTACTATTGTCATAAGCCAGGACATGTGAAGAGAGATCGCAGAAAGCTGCAGCGCAAGAATCAGTCAGCCCATGTTGCCTCTACTAATGATACATCCATTCAGTACTGATGTCAAAGTTTAGCAAGCTCAGAGAGAAAAAATGGCAGTTATGAGCTTTTTAGCTGGCATTCCTCTGAGTTTGAGACCGCTAAATCTCAAATTCTTTCTCGCCCTGAGATATCCTTTTTAGAGGAAGCTTTTAGTAGGGTACTCCGCACAGAATATTCAGCCTCTACTCAACCCAATAGTGCTCTTATCAGTCGCACCTCTGAATCGGGGAGACAGCCATTTAGAAGTAGCAATAAAGGGGAAAATCGAAATCCGAATAGTCGAGGACAGGATTCGGGAGGTGTTATATGCTACTATTGTCATAAGCCAGGACATGTGAAAAAGAGATTGCAGAAAGCTGCAGCACAAGAATCAGTCAGCCCATGTTGCCTCTACTAATGATACTCCTGAGCCTATTCTAATATCTGCAGATGAGTATGCCAAGTTCTCACAATATCAGAAATCTCTAAAGTCTTCATCTACTCCTATCACTGCCATTGCTAATTCAGGTAAAATGAGCACGTCTTGTTTCTTCATCTTCCAAATGGGTCATTGATGCTGGTGCCACAGATCACAGACAGGTAATTCTAGTATGTTCTCTTCTTTTCAGTCACATGCTTCTAGTTCTACAGTTACTTTAGCTGATGGGTCTACATCTCATATTCTGGAGTCTGGCACAATTATTCCAACACCCTCAATTCCTTTACAATCTGTTTTAAGTTTACCTAACTTGTCTTTTAATTTAACTCTATCAGTAAGCTTACTCGTTCTATTAATTGTTGTATCTCATTCTATCCTAACTTTTGTCTGTTTCAGGATCTTATGACGAAGAAAATTATTGGTAAAGGACATGAGTCTGGAGGCCTCTACATTCTTGATACACAAACATCAAAGAACTAAGGTATTTTGAAGGGATACTAAACCATGGCAAGAATCTGAGAAAATCCCAACTTAGTAGGGTTCTCTTATACCAATTGAGCTACTCATCGAGATGGTAGAAGATCCACAACAGTGTATTTCTCGGCTCATACTTGATATATTAATATTCTGTAAAGCAACATACAGGTCATCCACTGAAGCTAAGATAAGATTATTGCCAGCATAGTAAAAAAACTAATCAGGCTGACGTCTTTACTTGAAGAACTAAAAATAAAGATAAGCAAAGTGCTTATGATTAGGTGTGATAAAGTGAATGCAATACCAATTTCCAGAGATTCATCTTTGAAAGTAGTTAGAAAACAACCTCTCCTATCGATAATAATAACAGGCTTCAGGCATTAGAATATTAGGCTGGTGCAAGTAATTGACGGGGAAAAAAGTGAATATAGATGAGCTTTAAATGGGGACACAAGTTTCTTTGAAGTTGTTTGATAGGCCAAAGTACCCTATAAGTGAATCCACGAGTATCTAAGATCTAGATATATATTTGATATTCTTAATTTTTTTTAGGTCACAAGTATATTTTGTAATTTCCATTCTAGCAAATCTGTATTTGTTTTCAAAATTTTGGATTTCAAGATTAAGGTTTGTCTCCATTTAGTGGTCAAATGATGTCCTAAGTTTTAAGTTACAATAGTAGTTTGGGGTAGGTAAATAATAATTTTAGAACTAAGGTTAGGCATTATTTGGAGTCTATATAAGAGTACAACACTTCCCTATCAATAATTGGTGATACTTTACCAAACAATGAGAGCTATTAAAGATTTTAATTGGGTTGCATGATGCAATTCCAAAGAATTGGTTTGATGCCATGGGATTGTAGGCATGACCTCTTCCTCTTCCTTCTTTTTTCAGCTGTTAAACATTTTCGGATATTGTTCACAGCTTCCAGGAACAGTCTAAAATCTGTTCTTTTCAACCTATTCAATAAGTGAAGACTTCAATAGGTTGATACCCATCCAAAATTACAAAACAATAGAAGACACCAAGGTTGTACTGCATCAATTTGGCTGTCCACGAAAATGATGAGGTCCCCACGTTTGAGACAGCTTCAGGGATGCATTATAAAATTTTAAAACAGGGCTTGTGTGATGAAGATCTACTTGTTTGGGACAATCTTAAAAGAGCTTTGTATGATTGAAGATCAGCACTATACCTATGATAACACGAATATTATTTTGATTCATCAAGAAACAGATCATTTGGAAGCCCATCACCTCCAATAGATGGAAAAACTGCAAAGTTGATTCAACAAGAATCAGTTCATTTGGAAGCCCATGACTCCCAATAGATGGTAAAGCTGCAAAGTGCAAAGCTCGAGGAATGCTGTCAAAGGCCAAACTGTGGTGCATGCCAGTTCATGAAGGATGTGTCTTCACTTTTTTATGGACGAAATTAACAAAACAGATTACTGCAGAGGAGGATTAAAAGCTTATGAGGTTGAACACCTCAACCAGTTGCAACAGATGGTAGTTAAAAGGAAAAGATTGTAAAAAATCGAGGCACTTGCTTCTTCAGGATGCAGAAGGAAGAAAATTACATCATTGAAAGAGAAGTTAGTATTATTGAGCCGAGTTGTTGCTCAAATCATGGAGCGGTGTGAAAAGGTCTTGGTTGAGATTTATGATGCAGCAATTACAAGTTAGAATAAAATGTAGCAATTTGACAGCATAGCTGATATTCCTTCAAATGATAGAACTAGAGATGCCAATGAACCAAAGCCATCCCAGGCTGCTTCATTGATTATAGTTATACACCAGAAATGATCGCTGAACTTGAAGTAAAACAGATACTTTCTGAGATAAAAGAAGCCAATGGAACAGGGTACAAGGTTGCATTGCAAAATCAGGAGGGGTTGAAGTAATTTACTTTGTTCAAGTATGGGAACAAGAGATAAATCTCTCATAATTATACCATTGTTGGATTTTTCATTGCTGAAAATACAATTTAGGAGCCAAACATTCTAATTTTTCATCAGTGTCTTGAAAAAAGAAAGGCTAAATTGGCCTGCAGAATTCATCACAAAGTCATGGATGCAAGTTCAATGATTGCAAATTTTCAATCTTCAAAGCTGTGAACTCAAGGTCGAGTTTCTCAACTAGGAAAATCTAAACAAATATTATGTAGGAGGTTACAAGCTTCTCTCAACTTGATAGCCAAAGACAACCTTCAATTTAATTGAATATAACATTAATCATTAGACATAATTTGAAATTTTTTTAAGTTCGGTAATCATTGAACTTAATGTACCCAACTTAAATATACATGGTAGCAGATATCACAAATAGGAGAAACTGAGAATCCTGTCCCACACCAACCACAGCCGCCCAAAATAAATAAATAAATAAATAAAATTCCAAGAGCAACAAATGCATGAGAAACACATCACAGTAAGTGTGTAGGATATAAATGTGTGTACATTATGAGAAACCAAAATTAAATCCACAAAATTTGACCATTCAACTCTTTACCACCTCCAATATTTCCAGTCTATGTTCTGTTTCCTCTGAGTAGTTTCATGAAGGAGGAACTAGCAGAATCAACAATTGTCCACATAATAAATAAATCAACGGAAAATGCACAAGTAGAATCCATTAGACGTGCAGTTAATGAACCAGACAACACCTACAAGCTAAACCTTATTCCATCAAATTTTAGCTGGCAACATGAATCCTTTTCCGCAACTCCATTCGATTCATTGCTACATCTACCAAAAGATTTCACAAATTCAGAAACATAAATTGCTAAAAACAGAAAAAAACCAGTTTAGAGCGAACATTTCGATAGAGCATGTTTCACTTGTGTTGTAACCAAAAGATGCAAGCATTTAGATGAATGCCACTTTTCATTCAATACTCATTTATGAACGAGTAATTCAAGTACTTTCAATTACAGACATGGAATCAAATAGGAAAATAATCAAATAGATGGAGATCAATATAGCTTTAGGCATTGAAAAATAATAGCCATGATCAAATACAAGATTACTGACGAATGAATCTTACCTTAATCACAAATTTCATGGCTCTCAGCTCAGATCGCCAAATTTCCGAGAAAAGTAAAGCAATATGTTAATTGAATCGGGGCGACACCACGTTGAACTTCAACTCACACTATTGGATTGTTTTGAGGCGGGGAAGAAGGGATGGCCAAGGGTCGCAATTAGACAACCTATCTTACAAATTTCAAGGGCCAAAAGGCCTATTTCACATATAAATATTTAAAATTACTAAAATAAGCTAAAGTGAAAAGCACGAATATTCTCCCAATTATAAAAATTCAATTCAAATTTTAAGCAAATCAATGATTCTTTCATTCTTCATTTTCATCGAAATCTTTCATCCAACAATAAAGTCTCACGAATTTCTATTCTACTTGCTAACACCTATCTCCTAAATTCAAAATAATTATCGCTGAACAGTTATTAAAATCCAACATTTTGAATCAATAAGAATATTTGCACTCTTTTGAATTTCATTTTTTGGGATTTCAATAGGTTTTGTAGTTGTTAAATGCTAGTCTGACTTATTTTAACATGTTTAGATTATGGGTACGATTTAATTGACAGATTGGTGAATTTTTTTTTTTTTTTTTTTGGTAAATTTATGAGAAACAACGTAGTATATGCATTGTTATATAGATGGTTTATTATCATTATGTTCATTGAGACCATCTATTGAAGATGTTAATAGACAATTGTTAGACGCATTTTAACATGCATGTCTGTGTTAACAGACGATCGGTATTACAGCCACAATTAGATAACATTTTTTGAATTTTGTATTAGAATATAAATATGAATTCGAAAATAGTTGTCCTTTGTTACTTTGGCGAGTTTCTAACAATTGGAAATTGTTGATGGTAATGTTTAAGTAAAGGCAGCTGAATGAAAATGATAAAGGAGCTGATATATTAGAAACAATGAATCAGAAATTCTTCTTATTCCGTAGTGATGATATACGTCCAAATATATAGAAGACAAAAGGGTAAATAAGTAAAGTGATATCCTATCAAACTATAAAACCAAATGAAGCCCCCGTTTGACACCCGTTTTTTTCCAATTTTTGAACAGGATATTGAATTTTATGTAGGCCCCACTGTCCTTCAACTGATTAAAATACTTGAGACCCGTACATGGCACGTTTTTGAGAAAAAAAGCTGGCACCATGTTTTAACAGAAATCTCGAAAATGCCCTTCCTTTGGTAAAATGATATTTGTGGTAGTTGGACATGTGATAATGAGTTTGGTGTCCAATAATGGTGCTTTGATGATTGTTGACAAGTCAAACAATGCATTAATTCCGAATTTTTTCATCATTTCCATCTTTTCCATACAAATGAATGTTAACTACCGTAACAAATTCATTGATACCAACAAATATTTCCATGTGTTGGGATATTCACTTGGCATGCAGTAAGACCGTGTTTGCAAATAGGTGAAAAATGCCAAACACATAATTCACCTAAGTACCGAACCATGACTTTTTCCATAAACACTACCGTAACGCCTGTGTCATGTAATCACGTAGTTGTTGCCATGACATGTCCTCTTCAACCATTGCAACGAGTTCGACGGCATTCTCGTCTTCTTCGTCTGGTAGATCTACCTCGACCTCTTCGTCATCTACTTCTTCCGCTCTACTAAAACCCTCATCCAGCCGACCGTTTCTCCTCAAGAAGTTATGTATACCCATTGTTGCCACGACCACAGCTGTTTGCGCTCGCATACTGTAAGCAGGCATTCGATCAATTATCTTCCACCTCTGTTTCCAAAAGCCGAAGGCACGCTCAATAACGTTACGGCATGAGGAGTGATGAAAATTAAATCGCTCCCATGCATTTCGAAACCGACGACGTTGTCCATCCCTTACATGATCGAATTCTTGAAAACAATATCTAATATCAGAGCCCTTATATGGAGCCATATAATCAGGCCTATGTGCGAATCCGGAGTCAACCAGGTAATATTTCCCACTCGCGGGTTCTGGAAAATTGATTTTCGAACTGTGTACAACTCGGGCTAATATGCGACTATCATGGGTGTTCTCTGTAGTTTCGAGCAGCACAAACGTAAAACAAAGATTAAAATCACACGCGGCCAGTACATTCTGTGTTGGGATCCCCTTCCTTCCAATGTAATTCTCTCGTCTATGTTGTGGGAGCACAGCTCTGACATGCATTCCGTCAATCGCACAAATGCAATCCTGTAAATGTTGAACAATCAGAACAAATTTGAACATATCGAAAATTGTCACGTTCGAACAGTCGTTTACATTACTAACATTACCTGGAATAGGGGATGCCATTCTACATGTGGATGATGGTAAGCTTCGCCTTCATTGTACCTCGGATTTGGTTTAATTATGTCTGCTGCGCGCCTACTCACAGGAATTTCTTTAAATAATGACAGATGGTCTGCAATGAATGATTGAACAACGTTTGTACTTGCTGATAACCTTTGTCGTGTGCTAGTATACACAAAAATATTCCTACTTGTTCATATATGTCAATGTTCGCGCTGCTGGAAATGTCGTACTGATCACGAAGGATGTGCGTGAAGTACATAAACATCGGGAGGTACATCATAAATTCCTGGAAACATGTTTGCGGATAGACATGCATATTTTGTAGCATAAAAATGTGATGTCGGGAATAAATATCGACGTGCTCTATTCGGTGCCAAGTAGTCGCGAACCATGCGCTCGGCTATTCTGCAATTGAAGCCATATGTTAAAGTCATCCTCTAACTGTTGCATAAAATCCTCATCAGAACTCGAAAATGAATCAGACATGGATTCAACGTTGCAATCTGTTTCTGAAGATGAGTGCTCATCCGAATTGTCCGACATCTTCGAAGTAGTTAACGTCGTGTCGTGATCACTGAAGGAAATAGTATCAAATATTTTCCCTCAATTTTAGGCCTTACCAATAAGCTTGGATGAAGCAAGAGTGTTTGATATATTATTTTCTATGTAGGGTGCCATTACTTTGCGCATGGATTTGGTTCTTATAACTCGAGGTGGGATTATTCACGTAAAGGAAAAAAAATCTTGCACTGTCAATCACATGTCCTTGTTGAAATTTCTTCTCATATCAACATACATGTGATTGAAATGAAGATGCAGGGAAGGGAATATATTCCCTGCAATTGTCATGCTATTTTCCAGATTAGACACTATTGATACACTTTCTTCATCCTATATTCCTTGCAATTGTACATTTTCATTTTCCCCAGATTACCAACGTACAATGATTTTTTTTTTTAAATTTAATCCCTGCAATTGTCATGCTATCCCAGATTAGCCACTAATTTAGTCTTGAAAATATGTTCCCTGCAATTGTCATGAGAATGAAAATTTGTTTTTTACAAATGTGTACTGCAATTCATAAGAAAATCACAGGCAATATAACTGAACGTCCGATTCATCGAAAACTAATATGGAAATAACGTCGCGTACATTTATTACAATCTAATATAAATGTACGAGTAAAGGGAAAATAACAAATGCGTGCAGTACACATAAGCACCAATAACAAATGCGTGCAGTACACATAAGCACCATATGAAATATCGGGACAGACAATGACATAACAACCGTAGGAACTTAATGCTCACACTTTACGCGGTAGCGACGTCTTGTCCATTTCGAAACAGTACTGTACAAACTTAAACTGCAAGTACGGTAAACTGGCAGCGGAGTACGAAGTCCGATTTTCTTTGTCACGTAAGAACCATAGTGCAAAATTGTACAACTCGTCACCTTCCTGTACGTGCCCAGATAAGAGAAGCCCGTCGATGCATTCTTTGGTGGAAAGTACACCCTTCTGATAGTTTCTCACGGTGGAAGCAATATCCGTCCCAACACTGACCATTTGCTCAAGGGAAGCTGAAACCTCTCTGGCACCATACATTTTCTTCTTTCCTCTCTATTTTCTCCATTTGCATTTCTTTTTATCCCCACTACGGCTACCAGATATATGCATAGACGATACTTGCTGATAACTTTCGACTGGACTGTCGCTCGAATTGGTTACCTCAGCGTTGATGGGCAACTTGTCGTAATCGTACTCTCTGTCACTATCTATGCTCAAGTCAAAACCACGTTGCGACAGCTTCATTGGGGACAATGCGTATTTCATCGAGTCCCCGGTGTCGCCGAACAATTTCCCATATGTGTCGTATATCTCGCTGCAGTCAAAGTTTTTATACTTCGCATATTTTGGGTTTTCCTGCACAAAAGAAATATGTAAACAGTTACAGAAAAAAATGTTGTTCGAGCAATATTTCCATCTCATGATATTGTTTCAGCTTGACATTGTAGTTGGGGTGCTTGACCCAATGTACAAGCATTATTATCTTCCCAACAGAAGTGGTGGAAGGCTTGCCATGTAATGCAGTGCAATATATTTTCATGCTTAATTTAGTCGCTTATGTTCTTGTCGAAAAAGTGAATGAACTCAAATCCTATGTTTATCTTATTAAAATGATTCTCGTTGCAGAAACCCCAGAACTAACAAAAACATCTTATACCCCTTGGATTTGTGGGGGAAATGCATCACCAAAGGTTTAAAATATCTGTCTTCAAGTTTCATTGACTAGTTACAATGGCCAAATGAATGTTGGGTTTTGCACATCCTTTCGCTTACATGATTAAGTTTTCGGCACGAAGAGAAAATAGAACAGAGAAAACCCAAAAGTAATGAAAACGCAGACAATTAAAAACATCATCTTGTGCCCAATGATATCAACACAACCAAGATAATCAAAACCCAGAACTTGCATCTTCTCCAACAGCATGCGAAATTGTAAAAAATAAAAGAGTAGTAGACCTTAATTTTTGCTTCCCAACAATGGTCTGGGGCATGAATTCTTCTGGTACCGGAGCGGTATTCAATTCCAGTACATCGCAGTAACTCAAACAGGTGTTTGTGTTCTGTTCGTAATTTATTCCAATAGTTCTTCATCTGGGATGTAGTCCAACTCTTTGCCGTTGAGCCATTGAACAAGTCTGTTATCTAAGCCCATCCTTTTGGGGAAAAGTATTTACCGCATCGATGGCCTTCGGCGATGACAAGTTCGCAGGTGTCGATAAAAACTTTGTGCTCTGTCGGGTTCCATTTCGCCAACTTACGTACCGTCGGCTGCGCCTCATGAGTAAATTGGTCTCGGCCTCCAATTGGGCGTAGCTACAAGGGATAAATGGGTTCAATACGACCGTGATAGTATGACGGAATAGAAAGACAAGGAGCAACATAATGCAATCGGGAATGTACGAAATAATGTAGTCGGAAAGATGAAAAATGGGAAAATCTTACTGTTTCGTCCGGGCCTGTGTGAATTAAATTCGTCGTTCTCCATAGTTGAAAAAATGGGTTTGAAGCCTTTGATACTAGAAAAAGGTTTACAGCTGGTGCTCCGGCGTGAAGTGTCGACGGTCGACGTCTTCGTAGTTTTCGTAGTGCCCGTCGTGCCTAGAAAAAACTGCGATCTGATCCCTTTTTTGAGGAGATCCCAAGAATCTATTCGGACCCTATTGGCTTGAATATCAATATACTTTGTCCGCCACCATAGTTTTGCATCTCCACCAAGATACATGGTAGCTGTTGTAACCTTTCTTGTTTCATCTTCGATCGAAGCCACAAGAAAGTATTATTCCATATCAAACAAGAAATTCTCAACTTTTTTTGTATTGCATGCCCTTCCGTAGGTATACAGTTTCGAAATTCTGTGCTTGGTAACATACTCTTGTGAGGGGCTTGCCCATTTCCAATTGCACGTTGAAGTACTCGTAATTGAGCTCTCAACGCTTCCATTTTATCCTGCAGATCATGCATGATTGCAACAACTTTAGTCATTGATGTTCAATCCTTTCGATTTTCATCCAATTGGATGTGTAATTCATGAATTTTCGCCTCTGCCACCTTGACTTTTTCCTCGAGGCCCTCCAAGCATAGCACAACCTAGTAGCTGTCTCATCAAGCGCATCCATGAGCTTTTCGTACTCCTCTTTTGAGGATCTTCGACTTCTATAGTGTTTGATGTAATTGGATCCATAAATTTTTTATAAAGGTCGTGAGCTACAGCTCTGATACCAACTTTCACGGGGTGCCTTTCTTTTTGGCACGGAAAAGGAAATCGTGCGGCAGTAGTTTACTCCGCTAGACTATCTTTTACATTTTCTTGGTCGTTTCGGGATGAAAGAAATTTTGACTACAATTTGTAGAAAGCTTGCAACAAAGAAATAAGATGCATTGAAAGTAAATTGATCATTGATTGATGAACGAAAATAACAATTGATGAAAGTAGAAAATTACAATGGCTGGTGCAGGAGGCAAACACCAGTAAGCTTGAAAGATTTTTGAATGACTAATACCTCATATAATATCTTATGGAAGAAAAGCCTAAGTGATAGGAGTGATGTTTAAATGATGATGAATCATACTAAACGTTTACAAATATCAAAGCTATTTTACAACTAAAATAAAACGATTACAATGGAAAGGAAATTACAACTCGAACTGAACTAATATCTACAATGTGCGATCGAAGTTGGATAAACTGCGGCTACGATTAGGTCAAGGGGTTAGGTAAAGTTGCGGTCCTTGATCTGTGCACATGATTGCATTGAAAGACAACTTCGAGTTCAAAGTGAAAAAATATAACATGACTACCTACACAATTATGTGTAGATGATAGTTGTAAGTGACATTCGCGAGCAACAAAGTCTGACATAGCTGGTTTTTGTAGTTCTCCATTATGCATGTGAATGCACTTTCTCAATAGGTATTCGTCGCAATAATAACATACAATTAAATACAATTTTAAGTTTAAAGTGAAGAAATTAAACATGACTTCCTACACAATTATATGTGTAGATGATAGTTGCAAGTGACGTTTACAAGCAACAAAGTTTGACATAACTAATTCTTTGAAGTTTGCCATTATGCATGTGAACACACTTTCTCATTAGGTGTTCGTCGCAATATTCACAAACAAGTAAGATCAAGTGTTATTGGAAGACAAGATGTACAAAGTTGAAGACCCAAGAATAATTTACAAACATACAAACATCATTCATGACATCCGTTGAGAGTTACGATGGTCATGAGCTATCAAAAATTTTGGAGGCTAAATAATATGCATTGGAGGACTTGATGGATTCACTCGAGGATAGGTATGCTAAACTAACAATGAGAACTAATCCTGGATTGACTGTCTTTATTGAGACTAATATTGACAACTATTTCAAATAGTTCTTCATGGCTCTTGGACAATGTATTCGAAGATATACCTATTCAATGCAACACCTAATTTTAATCGATAAAACATCCCTAACGAAGGTAAGATGATTATTGTTACATGTCCATATGTGAACATTCAAACTGATCCTTTTATATTCGGTACAGTCGATTTCGAGAATGATGAATCAATTAATTGGTTTTTCACAAAGCTGATGGAAGTAATGGCTTAAGTCAAGAAACTTACTTTTGTATTTTACCAGGGAACATTATAAAAATTGTATTAGTGATGTTTATTCCTATGTATACCATGGTTACTGAATGTAGCATATGCAAGGCAACTTAAAGATCAAGTTAAATATAAGGAAACAATTTTTAGGTCTCCGAAATTCAAGTTAAAATTTTTTTTTCTTATTTCCTTTTTATTTCATAGATTACCATTACGTTCTAGAACAAGTTCCAAAAACTAATGAAAACAAATGGATTAAACTAGTTAGTTTTGGTTTATTAAAGAAATGGAACTAAAATGAAGGATGGAAATGGAGGCTAGATACGTTAATGGAGTTTAACCCCTGCAATGAGCTTACATAACGATCAAGCTCAATTGGACCATTTATCAGGATTAGAATTCTACGAAATTTTACAGTACAATATAGTAACATCTTAGAATTTTCTAATAGCATTTAAGTACGCAATTAAACACTCAATCACACACCAAAAGTTGTTCCTGTAACGCCTCGAAAAATTTTAGAATAAAATTTTATTTGTTTTATATAGTATATTTTTAATATTTTGAAAAACAAATGAGAACTAAAATGAAATAGGTTTTAAATTCATATCTTATTTAAGTCAAATAATTATGTATCGATAGAAAAAAGTAATCATAATTTTATTATTTCAAAATCAATTCTTATCCTATTTGATAGACACGATTTTCCATCCCAATTGTACCATAACTCAACCACTTTTTATTTTTTTTATTTTTACTATAAATAGTGTGCAATTGTCCTACAATTCACCACTAAAGAATTTTACACGGCAGCTTTCATGCAAAGTAGCTGTAAATTGCAAGTATATATTTATTTATTAAAAGTTCGTTTGATCAATCAAGATAAGATACTTTTGTACAACTGATTTGTTTCCTTATATTTTTATATTCAGTAATTTATGCATGAATTACCGTGGACGTTCGGGTTCTTTATTAAAAGATATAAGATCCTACGAGAATCTACGATGACCTAAGATGGGTGTATCGCTTGGTCACCGATGTACTCCATAAGAGAAGAAAATGGTATGAAGTGTTTATTTTATTGCCTATAAATGTGTATGGAAACTGCATGTATCTTACTGAGTATTTTTAAATACTCACTATTATAAAAAATTTATAAGTTAGTTTGGGTCGATTGGAACAGTGGCGGGATGTTGAATGCGGCTGCCAAGATGAATCAAAGAGATAAAATATTAAGTTTATTTTTTTTTACTTTTAAATTATTAGTCAGTTTTATTTGTTCAAAAATAATTATTTAATTTGTAATTATGTTTTCATGTTTGAAATTATGGATATTCCAATTATTTTTATTTAATAAAAATATTATTTCATCATTACACAAAGAAATTGAAATTTTGGTAACACTTCAGTGTTTGTGAAATTTTGGGGCGGTACAACTTGGTATCAGAGAAAATATTTTACTTTCTTGTAGACTTTGTAGTTAAAAAAATTACTATTCACGTGCACTGTTCACGTGAGCAGTGCTCACACTGTTCATCTGAACAATGACGAACAGTATGTGTCACTGTTCACATAAACAGTGACCGTGCTGTTTAAAATTTTTTTTTAAAGATTTTTCCTTTTCTTTTGTGAAATAACTGATATTAATAATTGCTTTAAGTAATTAAATAATAGTTTTAAACGTTATTTCAAATTATGATTGTACATGTTTGTATATTTAGTTCTAGCCTACGGGTGGTATTTCAAAATTTTCTAATTAGAAAATTCATATTTTAAGTGCTGGCATGTCAACGAGCCGAGCCTGAGCCCAAAAAAAAAGCTTGAGTAGAGGTCGAGCTTTTTTGGCCCGAGCCCTTTTTGGCCCGGTCGAGCCGAGCCCAAACAAAAAAAAAAGAGGTTCGGCCCGAGCTTTTGGCCTGAGCCTTAGCGGGCCAAGGAGGCTCGAATTTTATATAAAAAAAATAATAATAATTAAAAAGGCCTGCGGCAGCATAAAAAATGTTGCCCTAGCAGCTAATTTTTTTATTTTTTTTTAACAATACGTTGGCCCGGGTTCAGGCCAATGTCCTAAAATGGGACTAGGCCCGAGCCTCGGCTCGGTGCAATCGAGCCCAAGCCGGGCCCGACTCAGGCTTTTTCCTAGCCGAGCTCGAGCCTTTTTGCCATGGCTAGTCTCAAGTTCCATTTATTGTTTGAGTTTCTTGATTTACATATTCACAAGATTAAAATACTTTATTAAAAAGACCTAAACTGTCTAAGAATAGATTGGGATATAAGCGGTTCACTTGTCCGGAAGCCTTTGGTTGCGCGTTATTCAAATTAATGAAACAAAAAATAATAATTCAAAGAATTTTATACGACAGCTTTTATATAAAGCGGCTGTAAATTGCAAGTATATATGTTTTTATCAAAAGCTCGTTTGATCAATCAAGGTAAGATACTTTTGTGCAAGTGGTTTGTTTTCTTATATTTTTATATTCAGTAATTTATGCATGAATTGTCAGTGAACTTTCAGGTTCTTTATTAAAAGATATGAGATCCTAGGAGAATCTGAGATGATCTAATATGGTTGTGTCCTTGGTCACCAATATACTACATAAAAGAATAGTGGTATGAAGTATTTATTTTATTGTATATAATTGTGTAAGAAAACTGCACGAATCTTACTGGGTATTTTTAAACACTCACTCTTACAAAATTTTACAGGTTAGTTCGGGTAAATTGAAACAGTGGCAGGATGGTGAATGCGACTACCTAGAGGAATTGAAGAGATAAAATATTGAGTTTTTTTATTTTTTTTACTTTTAAATTATTAGTCCGTTTTATTTGTTTAAAAACAGTTATTTAATTTGTTGTTATGTTCTCATGTTTGAAATTATGGATATTCTAGTTATTTTTATTTAATAAAAATATTATTTTATCGTTCCGCAAAGAAATTGAAATTTTGGTAACACTCAAGTGTTTGTGAAATTTTGGTAACACTCAAGTACTTGGTATCAGAGCAAAAGTTTTACTTTCCTGTAGACTTTGTGGTAAAAAAAAAAGTTACTATTTACGTGCACTGTTCACGTGAACAGTGACGAACATTACATGTCACTGTTCACATGAATAGTGACCGCACTGTTTAAATTTTTTTTTTTAGAGATTTTTTCTTTTCTTTTCTTTTGTTAAATAAATCTTATTAATAATTGTTTTAAGTAATTAAAATAAACGTTACTTCAAATTATGATTGTATACATTTGTATGTTTAGTTCTAGTTTTCGGGTGGTATTTTAAAATTTACCAATTAGAAAATTCATATTTTAAGAGGTCTCAAGTTCCATTTAGTGTTTGAGTTTCTTGATTTACGTATTCGCAAGGTTAAAAGGCTTTGTCAAAAAAATCTAAAATGTCTAAGAAGAGCTTGAAATTTGAACGGTCTACTTGTGACCCCCCTCCTCATCTGGAAGCCTTTGATTGCGCATTATTCAAATTATTGAAGCGAAAAACGATATTTCAAAACTTTCCAAATTTAATATTATTCTATTTTAAAAAATTTCTGAAAAACGGAGGGGTGTTTTTATAAATTTTAAGAGTTTAAAGATAATGTAAAATTTTTAAAGTTTTAAATATACAATGTTATAAAGGATCCTTGGCACCGGTGCTCACTGTTCGACACTCTCCAATCGATCCCAATGTATGAAA